>RJWT010004265.1:0-33835 GCA_004365215.1 Cuniculus paca | reverse complement strand
GAAATAAATCACAGGAACCATTCTAGAAGTTTGCAACTTGAGCTGGGTGTGGGCCTGCACCTGCAGTTCCCATACTGGGGAAGCTGAGCTGGGAAGACTGCTTGAACCGAGGCTATATGGTCAGCTCAGGCAACTCTGTGAGACTCAGCTTGTGATTCTACTTAAACTCTACCTTTTTTTTACTCGAAATATTTAAGATACTCCTCACCAAGTCTCATTAGAAGGAGATAGCTCTGAACATGGGGAGTCTGGTGAAATACAAAATAGTGAAGAAAACTTGTGCTATGGGCTAGAGAATTAAGAGCAGAGGTAACAGATCAGAAGATGATTTTTCAGTTTGCACATGGTTTTATTGCTCCCCTCAGGTTTAAGACCCCAGAAATGAGGAGGGCTGACCCTACCCTGCACTGAGCATTAGGCTGGAGGGCAGCCATGGCATGCATGCAAGCAATCTCCTGCTACACAGCCAGCAGCATTTCAGGAAACTAAAACAAGCACTAAGAGGAGGCAACCTCTTTCTGGATAAACTCTGTACCTTCAACTAGCAAATCCTGAGCCTGAGTGAGAACTAAAGAGTACTCTGTAAAAAGCAGGGAACCAGGTATGGTGGTACACGCCTACAATCCCAGCAGTTGCCTATAACTGTAGCGGTTAGGAGGCTGAGGCAGGAGAATTACTACAAGTTAGAGGCCAGTCTGGGCTACATAATAAGTGAAAAGCCAGTCTGAATTACATAGCAAGACCCTGTCTCCAAAATGAAAAAGGGAATGGAGAATTAATCATTTTTTAAATTTAATTTTATTTTTTACTGGCTCTTTAAAAAAATATTTTGTGAAGTTGTCTGATTAACATTGGCTAATTAGCAGTGTGGCCTGCTCTCTCTCGCAAAAGCTATGCTCCTAACAAGCTTTATTCAGTATGTATGACAGTGCCAAACCACAAGACATGTTCCCAAGGCTATATACTCCTTAAAATCCATTCCCTTAGAGTCCAGGCACAAGTAAATTTGAACCACTCTTGTATTGGTGGCGTATCTTCCGAACTCAGTATGACTAGACTGCATATATGAAAAGAAGAGTGATATTTAGGGTTCATTATCAGGGGTAGAATACTGTATCTGGTGAAGTCTGATAGCTCTTAATGGTCAATACGACTCTAATCCTGCAAACAGGATCTGTTCTTTACAATCTTCTATATGGAATAGACCTTCTTCCTTTTGTGCCCAAAGAAACACACCAAACACAAAAGTGTCAATGGTAGAATCTATCCAAGGGCTGAGCCTTGGTAGTTTCTGTCTGTGTGGCGCTTATGTAAAGATTTTGAAAATCTGGAATGTAAAGCTCTGAACCAGCAGCAAGATGGGTGGTGCATGCACATCCCAGTAGGGGCAACACTCTGCACGCAGTGTGTCGAATAAGCACTTTGAATAAAACCTCTGACAGTATAATACACTGTCTTCTAATATCAGAGCTGTGCATACCAGCAAGACTTACTTCCTTATTGATTTCATCACAGAGGGCAAGGGAAGCTCTGCCAGGTGGAGCTATTACAGTTTTGTGCCTTTCTGCAGGACAGAAATGCAGCGTTTTTTGTTTTTGTTTTAAAGAGAAGCACGGCCAGATTTATTATGTTTGGGACCTGGAAAGGACAAATATGGCTTAAAATAATGGGAAACACCCACGCAATAGGGATCATTCGGATTGGACGTAGCTTTCAGAAATATTTGTCCTATCCAAACTCATGATTTAATTATATTTCTCCTGTTGAGGCAAAATTAATATTCAAAGAAATTATTCTTAAGCATCTAGTATTAAGTTTTAAATTTTTATTCTGTAGATTCTTTTTCAGTACCCAGAGCCTACCCACCGAGCTACACCCCCAGTCCTTTTTTATTTTGTGACAGGGTCTCGCTAAAGTCATTAAATTGCCCAGGCTGAGCATGAACGTGCAATCCTCTTACCTCAGCCTCCCACACTGCTGAGATTACAGGCTTGCACCTGGCTCTGAGGTAGGCTTCTTTTCCCAGTACTAGGGACTGAACCAGCGCCTCATAAATGCGAGGCAAGCACTCTACTACTGAGCCATGGCCTTAGCTCTTTTTCAAGTTGGAGAGAGAGTCTGCAAACTAGAACCACAACTTCTGATCCTCCTACCTCAGCCTCCCAAGGAGCTGAGGTTCATGCCTGACTGACTGCTGAGAGTTTCTTACATCCCTGCCCTTAAGCAGAAAACCCACTTCTACTCTGGATGCCAAACAAAGGCAGAATGGCTCTTGGTGGAAAAGGAGAACAGGTAGGAACAAAAGTTTAAAATTTATTGTTCATGAAGTGTTAAATCTATATGATAAACACATCTGATTCCATCTACCCCCTTCATTTCATAGATTCATTCATTCATTCATTCATTCATTCATTGAGACAATTATTTAACGAAGGCTTAGTCCAGACACTGAGTTACGTTTTAGGGATAAAACACAGTGTGCAAAACAAAAGTATCTGCTCTTACAAGGCTTGAATCCAAGAAAGTAAAGGTTCCACATAAGTTAAATGTCCTACAAAAAGTCTTGGTCTAAGCTAAAAGTGAGGCAGAGGCTCCACTTCTGGCTCTCCGACCTCAAGGACGGCACTAACTTCTGAGTCCTAGGCTCCCTCCCTTCTCACAGCTGACAGGCAGATACACTCAGGACAACGAAGCTCTTCAGGTATCAGCAAGGTCAGCTCAGCACCTTAACTTGCGAGCATCTCTCTGGTTCTCTTGTGATGGTGATCCTCTGCCTGCCAGCCCGCCAGACCTCTTCAGATATAATACACTGAGAGTATCATGGCTGTGATCCAGGCACTTGGGAGGCTGAGGCAGGAGGACTGCAATGAGTTCTAGGCCAGCCTGAACTACGTAGCAAGACCCTGTCTCAAAAAGTTAAAAAACAAACAAAACACTCCCCAAAACAAACAAAACAATACACTGAGAGTGTTCAAACTTAATATGCCTAAATTCAAACTCCAAACAAGTTCCCTCCCTAAGTTTCCCTTTTTTTTTTTTTGGTACCGGGGATTGAACTCATGACCTCAGGCCTTGCCAGGCAGGCGCTTGTGTCTCTGAGCTAAATCCCTGGCCTAACTTTCCCATTTCTAGTAGAAGTACACTGATCCCTCACTCACCCACATTTTTTTTTCTTTTGGTTTTTCAGACAAGATATAATTGGGCTGCCTTGAACTCACTGTGTAGTCCAGCCCAGGCTCGCCTGGAACTCAGGGAGAACTGCCTGCCTCAGCCTCCCAAGTGCTGGAATTACAGGCATGTGTCACCATGCCCAGCCAGAAGGGTCTTAAAGATACAAAACCCTGTACATCTAGGGCCCACAAGCTTATAAATTAAGCCTGTGCTTTTCTTTCCACAGACCACCATTTTTAAGGAAGCGACAGAATTAAGTGGGCAGATTCTCCCTAAAGTTCAAACACATACAAACTGTTGCATGTTACCCTACCCCACCAAATAGTAGCCTGACAACAGTAGGAATACATATCCTAGATCACCCACCTTGAGGAGACCCCGAGACCATGTGAAAACCCCCGAGCCATAACACACTCTGACCATAACCTGCCACCATGAGCCCTTGTACTCCTCTCTCTACTATACTTTCTAAATTCTGCTTGGTAAACCTTTCCATGCATTTTCTTCATAAGTGTATTTTTATTATAAAGTAGTAAAACTTTTTTATAGAGCCAGGCGTGGTGGTGCATGCCTGTAATTCCAGCACTCAGAGGCAGGCTGAGACAAAAGGATCGCTGCAAGTTTGAGGGCAGCCTGGGGTACCATCTCAAAAAACCAAAATAAATAAATCAATAAATACTGTATTATAGAATATTTTTGAAAAGTATTCTTCACAATACTACCACTTCCAAATTTGTTTTATATTTTGATTTCTTCACTATACAAATCATAAAACATTTTCAAGTTTCTATAAGTTTTCCTAAATATTATTTTAGGGGCTACTAATATTCTTTTGACTAAATGTTTTATGATTCACTTTAGTGTAAATCAGTTTACTCAATAAAATTTTTTTTTTCTTTTTTTTTTTGGCACCAGGGATTGAACTCACGACCTCGCACTTGCCAGGCAGCCGCTGAGCTAAATCCCCAGACCTCAATAAAGTATTTGAGGTGGATCCACAGCTAATCCTTTATAAAAGAGTAAGTAGATCACTTCTAAACATTTGTTATGACACTGAAACAATTTTATGGATGTAACCTATATTTTATTGTGTTTCTTCTTTTTATTTTTTGTTTTGTGAGGTAGGATCCCCCTATGTATTCCAGGTTGGCCTTGAACTCACAGTGATGCTCCTGCCTCAGCCTCTTGAGTGCTGAAACTACCAGTGTGTACCACCATGCCCGGCCAGGGTGCTTCATTAGGATTGATTCCAAGGAGTAAGATACTCAGAAATGACAGTAACTTTATTAAATTATTTTCTAGAGAATCTGTACCAATTTGCAAATGTAAAAGCAATGTGTAAGAGTGTCAACTTAACTGTGTCCTTGCCTGCACTCGGCCTTTAAGAAGAGACTGTTGTCTTTTATTGTCATTTTAAGTCTTGGACAACTACATTTTGGTGGTGGGAGGGGTGGTTGCTGGTGACCAAACCCTAGGTCCTGGGCATGCTAGGCAAGTGCTCTACCACTGAGCTACACCCAGCCCCTTCAGACAGACAGACAGACAGACAGACAGGCAGGCAGGCTCTCTGACATACAACTTTCCTTGCTTTAGGTATCTTTCTGACTCATCAGGTCACACATTTTGCCAAGAGTATATACTTACTGGAGAGTAATCTATATCCGTGGATGTACTTCATGGTACATATGCATGTGTATATACTTCTACATGCTACTTTCTTTTTGAGACAGGGTCTATGTAGTGCAGCCTGGGCCTGAATTTGCAGATATCCTCCGGCTTCTGCCTCCACCACACTCAGCCTATATATTACTTTATTCTTAACCTATATGCTTGCACATGTGGGTTGATGAGATCATGTACATTTTTATATTTTCTTTCTTTTTTTTTTTTTTTTTGTTTCAGGGATTGAACTCACAACCTCACTTTTGCCAGGCAGGCACTTATGCTGCTGAGCTAAATCCCTGGCCTATATTTTCTTGTATCAATGTCTTAATATAAAAAATAAGGTCAGGAAAAAGGGGAATAAGCTAATTTGATGTGTGATGATTATAGAGGCATATATAACCTGTTTATTATCTTTTTGTCTACTTATCTATTGGGTCTTCATTTTTCTCTTAGCAGGTAATACACAAAGATAAAGATCCTTTGCCATTAATTACATCCCAATCAATTACACACACACACACACACACACATACACACACATATGCATTCAGTCCTAGGGACTGTGCCCATAGGCTAGGGCATGATAGGCATTGTGCTCAGACAAAGCTACAACCCCAGGTCTGGTGCTTTCTTTGAAATGTTATCAAATTCAATTTTTTGTGTGTGTGTTAGCCTCCAGTGTCGTTAGGCTGAGAGACGTCTCTCAGTTAGACAACTTGTTTCCCAAACAATGAACACTGGGCAAGTGACGAAACAGTCTTACTGCAGGGCCACTTTGATCTTGGCCAGTTCTAGAATTAACTTAGATACAGTGACAAGGGATAGTGTGGAAGTTCCAGTTCACACCACGGGTCAGCTGCAAATTCAAATTACCTACCCTTTTTAAGGAGCAAGGAAAAGTCAGCAGCGGCATGAACTACAGACTAGAGGACTACAGATGAGAGCCAAAGTGGATCACCTGGTATACCTTGTACATTCACCCATCCTTGGGCCTGTCGCAGGCTGCCCCAGATCCTACCCCATGGCTAGTTCCACCCTTTTAGCTAACATACTTCTCTATCGACATGCAATTAACACATGCTCCAAGGGTTGCTAGAATATCACACCAAACCAGTGAGAAATGGCTAGCCTGTTCCTTTAACTTTAGAATATCCAATAACACAAAGAAGTTGGAGAATTTGGGTTTACCATTAGCTATGAAGAGGAGGAATGTTTGAAACAATGAAAGACCAAAACATACCTGATTTCGAAGAGGCTGTGGTTGTGATGGCCGATCCCTGTGTGTGTGGCTTTCTCGAGTTATTGCAGATGCACCCGAATCTACATGAACTGACCCTACTGGAGTAGGCTAGAAAAATGAATAAAAGTCAAGTGGAGAAAACAAGTGCAACTTGATGCCTCTGCACAGCACAGCACCATGCCAATTCTCATAAAGTAGTGGGAATTCTTTTCAGCTATTTTAAGGGCAGTTTCAAGTTGTTTTGTCTTCTCTCACTTTGCCCATCTGCAAAAGGGAGGCAGGCAGTCTGGTTCTTAATAGTTCACTGGCAAGAGTAGCTTATCTTCGAAAGTTAAAAAAAAAACAAAAACTCTGCAGCAATATCTGTTAGCACACTCTCTGGACCTGTGGACTTTGGGGCAGAACTGAAAATCCAACTTTCCCATTGTACTGGGTTCTACTCCTATAGCAATCAAGTACCTTAACAGGTTATATAGCACTAGATTCTGAATCATTCCAATGAAACTTCTAAAAAATTGGCCTAAACTACAGTACAGTTTCTCAAGATATACCAGTTATAACCTTAAAAACAGGCAACTCCTACTCCTAACTCCAGTGAAAGCATTCTATGGCATGACCCAAAAAGGATGGTAAATGTGAACTCTACAATCAAAGGAATTTATCCCCAAAGATTTAAAAAGAAAGACTGAGAAGTAAAGGGTAAGTCAGTGCTAATCTGAGAAAGGAGATGAGGTGGTAAAAAAGAGAATACTTACAATGGGCCTCCCGACCCAATCGTAGGCATAGTCAAAGGTGTAGCCTTTCTTTTTAAAGAGGTCTGTGAAGAGCGTTCGTAAATACTCGTAATCGGGTTTCTCAAAGAAGTCTAATCGTCTGACATATCGAAGGTAGGTTGCCATCTCCTCTGTGAGTAAAGAGGTGAAAGGCAGTGCTTGGTAGCCAAATGCTTCCTGGGGGTGGGGGTAAGCTGTGGACCACACAGCGCTACCTGTACAGACATCGGTATTTACTTTACGGACCAAAGAAAAGTGAAAAACCTCCACTGGCCTGAATAATGAAAGGAAATGCAAGTTATCTGGAAAGTACTTTTTCTAGAGATACCAAGTCATAGAGTCTACCCATTTCAAAGTTTTATAGTTGCTTTGGCTGAAATATACTTTTGGTATCCTACCTGGAAAGTTCTCACAGAGAGTTTCAATGGGAGTATTCCTTTTGGTGTCCCCAATTTTTTGATATCTCTCTTTTAATGTATCAGCCTGTAGAAAAGAAAGAAAGTTACCCGGAAAGAGCTATAAAAGATTTGAAAGTATCTGATACAATCAATGGTTTACTCGAGTTGTCAGAATTTGTTGCCCAATTTGTTTTTTTCTCTAATACTAATAAGAAATATATATATTAGCTACGTACAAACAGCTACTGGGCTCTGGAAGGCTTTACTTGCAAATACACTTACTTGTAAAAGAAAGTCGCAGATAAAGACATTAAATATGATGACAGGAGCAGCAGGGATAAGGAAGTAAAAATATTAAATACCAATATTTTTAAAATTGCAGAAGCTTGGTAATCTCTCATGGGCACTGGAGTGCAACCGGGGTTCAGCCTTCTCTCTCTTGGATCAGTTCTAAGATACGATCAAAAGTATTGTCTAATACAAGTGGAAGAAACCGATGCTTCTATTATATATACAATAAGGAACTGGATGGAAACAAAGATCAAGTGAAAAAATCCCTTTCAGTAATGTGTTTCCATAGGCAAAACCCTACGGCACAGGCGCAGCACGCAGGGTTATTTTGTGTTTCTCAAAGCAGCCCAAGCCTGGCGCGGCCAGGACTCCAGACAGAGGCCTTCTGTGTACATGTGTTGCTTGGGATTGAACGCAAGGCCTTTTGCATGGTAGGCAAGTACTGATTTACACCTCCAGTCCTTTTTAATTTTCATTCTGAGCCCAGGTTGTTCTCGAACATGCAATCCTCCTGCCTCAGCCTTCTAAGTAGCTGGAATTACAGGTGTGCACCGACACGCCTAGTAACAATGGGTCTTAAGGGATTCCCATCAGGCTCCATCTAGCCTGCTTCACCCAGATTTAAGCAGCAGTGACCTAATGTGTGCTGGAGAGATAATTAAATTTACCGCTACTACTAAAATCATTCAGGGATCATGAGAAAGTTTCAAGTAACTAATCAGACTGTACGCTAATGTACTAGTGGGCTAGATGATAAGCGTAACTATTCTGAAAGCTCATCAATGAGAAGGTAGATATGACTAGGAAAAAACCATGGTGAGCTGTCAGGAGAGAAATGGGAGGGAAAAGAAATAAAACCTCTAGAGAATGAGTTTGGAAGCCTGATTCTCTAGGACAATGTCCTAGAAAGCACATAAAAATGAGTAATTCCACCCTTCTGGAGGAAGAGGTGTAAGAGAACTCCAAACTACAGATTTCATTTCTCCCCACATTACAAAACCTCTCTCTTTGGTTTTTTGAGACATGGTCTCACTATGTAGTTCAGGCTGGTCTTAAACTCGCAGAGATCCTCTTACCTCACCCTCCGGAGCATTGGAAAAATGCATCTTACATGTAACTATCTAAAGGGACTTAAATTGGGCAAGATGTGTCCCGTCTCCTAGTCTAACACCCAGAGGCAGAGTCATTATAATGCTTATGATGATATTACCTCTGACATGTAGGCACTGACCTGATAACAAGCTAAGGAAGACTATTCAAACTCCCCACATTCTGCAAGGAATCGGTACTGTCTGAAAAGCGTATTTATTCTATAATACACTTGAATAGCAGAAGATATTTATTCTGTAATATACTTAAACCTGTAGTTTTGGTGGGTCCTTAGCTTAAGCTGTATGAACAAAGACTTTTCAGTTCCTCTTAGAGGCCTACCCTGCTGGCCTTTCTGGTAAAGTATGTAGCAGCTGCTGTCATCAATTTGTTCCAGAAATTCCCCAACACTGGGAACACTCCTCCTGCTACATAATGGCAGGGGAAGAGGGATACCAACACAGAAAGAAAAGCAACACTGCACAGCTAGGAAAAATCAGGAGAAAGATCACAGAAAACCTGAACACAAGGAGAGAAGGATTAAGAGCAGGAAGAAGCCAAATGTGAATAAAACACACTCCCAAAGCTCAGGTAAGCATTTACAACGTGAACTAATTCCTGTGTCTCATATCTGTGGCTTCTTAGTGATTCCACACAGCATCCTTCATTCACAACGGCACTGAGACAGAGCTGTCCACTGAGCACTTTCAAGGATACCTTGAGTCCTTGCCAAGGCAGGCTGCCTCGAAGGAAATACAGGAACATATGGCCCAGGGCTTCCAAATCATCTCGCCGGCTTTGCTCTAAAAGGGAAGACAGATCATACAATATGTTTGCAGTTAGGAAAGCAGAAAGAGGTTCAAAATTGAGTAATCCCTTCAGAAACCCTTCTGCTCTGGAGAAAGCTTCTGCTTTCTAATTCTTTGTATATCTAAACCAGAAACTGGTTTTTTATTTTGATCTAAAATACTATGTATAGTTCTTTTGTATCTCCTGCTAGTAGGTAAACAGCAAATGAAAAGAGCAAATCCTAAATTAAAACCAAGCCCCAGTCACTGAACAGTAATCACCCCTCACTCAATGTTATCACCTGCCTGAAAGTGAGGTCATTTATATGGGGTACAATTACTGTTGGGTTACCAACAGGGAGAGTGAGTGGCAGACTAAGCAGCTGAAGCTGTTGAAAGTCCACTCTAGGTATGCCTGCAAAGATGCAAACTGCAGAGCGCCTGACAAACATGCTCAGCACTTCTCACTCCTCATAAAAATTAACACTTAAAATTCAGTTTCATATAAGCAAATCTCAGTGCATGATCTCTTGGGTCCAATCCCATTTGTACGACATACTATATCAGAACATCCTTCAGGAAAATCTGAAGTTCATTAATAAGGTAACCTCTATGAGAACACAGAACAGTGTGGGCATCTTGGGAGCTTAGTGAAAACGAGCTCCTGTTGTTTTCTTTCCTTTGAATTAGGAAGGCGAGTTATTCAATACAGGAAACAGTTAAAAGAATTACAATTTTAACTCAGAAAATAGACTCTGGCTGTCGGCCTGAATATTGGTTATTTGATACTAATTTGCCAATTATGGTTCTTCACAGACAATTTATGTATTTTAGTTTTCAGAATCAGGTATGGGATTTTATTTGAAAAATTACAGAAGCAAGACTAAGAGGCTATCTTCAACTGAACTCTGTGTGCGTGTGAGTGTGTGTGTGCGTGTGCGTGTCTCTTTTTTTAGGTACTGGGAACTGAATGCAGGGCCTTGTGTATACAAGCAAGCACTGTACCTGAGCCATAGCCTTAGCCCTGGACGTTTTGTTTTGTGTGTGCACACAGTAAAATCCAAGATTGGCATGTAAGCAGGCAGAGCCAGCCACTCAGCTTACTGAAAATACCCAAGCAGAACATGGTTACCTGTTGCCTAGGATTGTGGGAAATTTGCCTAAGAAAGAATGACTAAGGGCCAGGGACACAACTCATCAGCACTGTGCCTGCCTGGCAAGTGAGAGGTTGTGAGTTCAATTCCCAGTACAGAAAGAAAGAAAGACCGACTAGTATTCTATAGGGCAGATGAAGGACAAAAAGGTAACCTTTAAGTAGCAGCTGCAAGGATTTTGAAAAGGTGGTTGCTAACGGAAAGAGGAGGCAACCTGGGTTGGGCGGGCAGGCTCTGTGGCAGAAAGCTTGCTTACCAAGGCCTGGGATTCAATGTTCAGTACTTCAAAAACAAGAGAAAACAGGAGACACCCAGACAGAGAGATAAATAACAAAACTGAGTGCTGTATCTAAACTGAAATAATGTGTTTTTTTAAATGGTACTAGAAATTGAACCCAAGTCCTTCCCACTCAGCTACACATCCAGCCCTTTATTTATTCTTTAATTTAGAGGCAGGGTCTTCCTAAGTCCCTAAATTGCCCTGGCTGGGTTTGAATTTGACTCTCCTACCTCAGCCTCCCAGAATGCTGGAATTAAAACCCTGCACCATCGCACCTGGCTTGAAATAATCTCAAAAACAATGAAATAAAACAGAATGACTATCAGACATTTTTGTTTATATGGTTTATCTAAAGTTAGCAATAAAATATACAGACAATTGAAACCAAAGAGCAATTAGATAACAAGACACAAAAATGAAAAATAGAAAATATGTTGGACATGGTGGTGCATGCCTGTAATCCTAGCACTTGGGAAGCTGAGGGAGGAGGATTGCTAAGAGTTTGATACCAGTCACTACAAAGTGAGCTCAAGGCCAGCCTGAACTGCAGATCAAAACCCTGTCTTGAAAGACAAAAACAAAAACACCCTAAAAATGGAAAATATGCAGGGTGAGTTCAAGCCTCCCACATAGCAGGGCACATAGAGAAACCACTCGCTGCAGCTTCTCACACTGTTTCACACCTACTCATCACCTCTCCATTTTTATATCTACTTCTGTAACAAGAGGTCCCTTAAAAAAAAAAAATACACCAAATGGTTGAATTTTAGTTGGGCACTAGAGGGCAAAACTCTCCACATTTTCAGTATTAATCAGGCCCACAGAAGGGGGTAAATTCTCTTCACTATTAAGCCCATTGTAAAATGAGACTTAAAAAATTTTCAAGCTCACTGGAATGAGTAAGAAGGTCATTTTTCAATCCAGAGAACCATGAAGAAGAGCGATGGCATACAGGATAACAGGAAAAACAGTGGTTCCTAAATTAAGTCAGGGATCTAGGTCTTGGCTTATCTCTTCCAGTCATCTGATCCAGTGAAATTAACCACAGCCAAATCACCTGCTCTGGGCCTTAGTTTCCTCATCTGAAATAAAGTGGTCAATTTATATAATCTGAAAAATCATTTTTCAACCCTAAAATTCTAAAATAATCAATGAAAACATCAATCATTCAGACTTCTGAAGAAACAAAGACTTTTAAAAACCAGAGTGTGCTTTATTTTCATACTTCTTTGAATGATCTCCACACTTGTTTTTCACTTCCACACACCCTTGTACATGGAGGATATTTTCATTTTTAAAGAAGAAAGATTTCAGTACCATAGAAAAATAGAAAACAAAATTTTTCAATACTACGAGAGCTTCTTGTTAGCCAATGAGAAAGATGCACTTGGTTTCCACGTTGGAAGAAAGCCAATGTGACCAGTGCTCTAATTTCAACCTTTCAATGACACTGTCTGAGCTGGTTCAGGCAGGGCTCGACTGGTGGGGAGACGGCTCATGAGTCACAGTGATGTCATGTGTAGGAGGCTTCTCCCCTTGTGCTCCTCCCTTAAAAACCTTAACAGCCATTCTCTCCAAGTGATTTGACAATATATTTCACAGTCTTCTCCCCGCCCCCCTTCTCTGCAAAACAGAATGCACCACACTTAAAAGCCAATGGCACTAGAGTTCCTACGGAAACCTTTCTGATTTGACAGCTGGGACAAAGATAAATGGCAATAACACCATCTCTAAGTACTCTATGCAATATAGAGAGAAAAAAAATACAGTGACAGGTTGGATCTGACCTGAGGAACTGTGCGTGCGACCCAGGACACACAATTCTGGAGATAAATACAAAGTTTTAGCAGTAGTTTACTAAAAAATTAAGAAGCATAGGCCAGGCCAGGTGGTGCATGCCTGTAATGTCAGTACTCGGGAGGCTGAGGCAGGAAGATCGTTAAGAGGTTGAGACCATCCTGGGCTACATAGTGAGACTCTGTCAGAAAGAAAGAAAGAAAGAAAGAAAGAAAGAAAGAAAGAAAGAAAGAGAGAGAGAGAGAGAGAGAGAGAGAGAGAGAGAGAGAAAGCAAGCAAGCAAGCAAGCAAGCAAGCGGGCGGGCGAGCGAGGAAGCGGGGGGAGGGGAGGGGAGGAGCAGAGTGGAGCGGAGCCAAGCCAGGGGTTGGGTGGAATGAAGGAGCCTAGTTTGATAAACAGCAGATGCTTAAAACACATCTTGTTGAATATATAACAGTAAGGATAGCTACCATATGGAAAGACATTTATTTATCAGACACTAGACATACTTCATATCATCCCACAGAGCCCTATGTTCCAGGAACTATGATCACTCCCATTTTATAGATGAGAGAACTGAGATTGAGGGAGAAAGTATGCCCGACCAAAATCACACAGCTAGCTGTTAAGGGCTGGAATTTGCACCTCCGCCCCATCCTATTTTTGGTATTGGGGATCACACTGAGTGATGTCTGCAACACATTTTTTATTTTGAGGCAAGGTTTTACTAAGTCACTAGATTGCCCAGGTTGGGCTCCAAGTTATGATCCTCCTTCCTGCCTTACTCTCCCAAGTACTGGGATTATAGGTCTGTGGCATCAGGCCCAATTTGTACCCCTTTTTCTTCAAGATCACACTGTACTTTACTCAAACAAAAATGGATCCCTATCCCTTGTCTATTCTTGACTTTCCTAACAAAAATAATAAAATCAGTACATGAGTTGTGGAGCCTAGGAAGCAGGCCTTAGAGCAACTTCTAGACTTTGTTAGTTAAACCTAACGACTGTAACTTCACTATGTGATAGTCTAAATCTCCTTGTAAAAGGAAGAGTACTTGTCACATGAGGGAAGATGGGAACATTAAACAGGGCATCCAAGAGACTTGTGTTAGGTACTGTCATGGGATGGATGTGGTTTGGTCCTGGCCCAAATTCAGGGAGAATATGACTGCCAAAGCAGGGGTGTTGGGAGGTAGGGCCTGCATGTGGCTTAACGTCTTACCCTTGAGACTGGATTACTCCCCACCCCCAGCTGTCGTGACTTGCCTGGTCCCCTTGTGCCCTCCTCTTTTTTCACGTGTGCCCCTCGCTGCTCTGGCATAAGGTCAGGCTATGTGATGCCATTATCACAAGACTCTCAGAGCAATGGCTAAATTAACCTCTTTTCAAATAAATTATCCAGCTTCGAGTATTCTGTAGGCTAGCGGAAAAAAGACTAAGACAGGCATGGAGCTTCTACATACATTATCCACATTCACCCCTCAAACCATCCTTCTGAAGTATGACCTTTATTTTTCAAGGAGATTAAGTAGCTTGTCTGAAATGACAGGTGACAGAGGATCTTCTAATCTAATTTTAAAGTATCATAATAGGTAAAGTGAAGATTTCCATAGTTAATGAAAAAAATCCTGACAGCATTCATGATTTCAACTTACACTGCATCTTACTGCTCTCCAATGTTATTTTATTCTTTACTATCATTAGAATCCTCATCTGAATACCTGCATAGTTTACTTAATGAGGCAATTTAGAAGATATTACATTAGTCTTTAAAATACTTATTAGTGTATAGCAGTTCATTAATACTTTAAAGATTTTATATAATTAGCTATGTCAGGGAGTAGAGAACCTGATAATATTCTCACCCATCTACTCTCTAGAATGTTGATTTTCCTATTTTTTTTTTAACCACCTAAGCATCGTTTCTTTAAATAAATTCTTCCAAGGAAACCCAATTTATACGACAAATAAAAAGGTAAGTTTTCTTGGCAACACTAACAAGGAGCCCACCCAGAGCCTGGCTTCCCCACTGTTCCTTGGGCTCCTCTGACAAGCAATGTCTTCTGTGTTGATTAGAGATTTTGAAAATATTTGTGCAAATATTTGATAATATTGCTTATCCTGAAGAAAATACAAGACTCACAGTAAAGCAAATATATTTTCACTGTGTAAGACAAAAGCGTTTCCTTCAAGGTTCTGCATGAAATTACTCAGAGTGAACAAAGCCCAGGCCACACTGTAGTGATGTTCTCTTCCCCAGGCAGATACCGGCCTGCCAGCCTTCACAGGACTATCATGTGTGGAGGCCAATACGTACACATTCAAACTCACAAAAACACTGTCACCGTTCTTACAATAATTCACATTTTCATACTACTGAGAAATGTGAGCATAAACATCTGGAAACATGGTGCAAAGAATTAAGAAGCCATCAGCAGTCAACAGGACACTTAAGACAATCATTAACTTACCATTTTAATTTCCCGAGTATAAAAAGCACTTACCTTGGGAAGCAGTAAGGACAAGTTGAAAAGCACAATGGGATAAAAGCGTTATTGGAATAAAGTCGTTCTAATAACTTGCCCCTTTCATGGAGCAGAAAATAAACGCACCTCTGCCAAGATGCGTGTTGATAGACATATATCTTGCAGTTCCAGTTAAACTTTTGTTCTCCTTATAAGCTATGTGTTTTTTGGTTTCAGCATCAATGTATTCCTTGGCCAGTCCAAAGTCTATTATGTGTATTACATGTTCTTTCTTATTGCCTTGTCGGCCAATCAGGAAGTTTTCTGGCTTGACATCTCGGTAAATGAGATTCTTTGAGTGCACATATTCCATTCGAGATAGCTAGAAGAGAACAACAAAAAACAAATGGAAATACTTTAAGCATATTTTAAGAATGAAAATATTTTGTTATAAGGGTTTTGGTTTTGTTTTGTCTTGTGGATTTGTTTTGTTTTTGAGACAGTCTTGCTATGTAGTTCAGGTTGGCCTTGAACTCGCTATGCAGCCCAAGTTGGCCTCGAACTCACAGTTCTCCTGCCTCAGCCTCCTGAGTGCTGGGATTACAGGTATGCACCACCATGCTCGACTTCATGTTACTTTTTGAGACAAGGTCTCACTATATTGTTTAGGATGGTCCTGAATCTCTTGGCTCTAGCAAGCCTCCTGTCTCAGCCCTACAAGTAGCTGATGTTACAGATGCACTGAACCCAGCTCAGCATTACCTTCTAACTACCAAAATAAAAATGTAAGTAATCTAGTATTATCACCCACTTTACTGACTTTACTTAGGAAGAGTGGAACAGTGTATTTAAGATAAATAATATAATTTTACCATACAATGTCACAATTTGTATAATTAATAAGATTATTTTTATACTACTTCAGGAAGTAAGTTTTTGACAGAAAAGAAGTATTACCAGGGAGGATGCCAGACAACCGATGGCTTTTGGGACAGGTACCACAGCACGTTCATTTCCTGACCCTATCTTCCTATCCTGAGTTGGACAAGACTGCCCAACCCAGCTTCCATAGTGTAGAAATAAGAAAACTGAGACCCAGAGAAGTTAATATTGGGCTAATATCAGACAGCTAGTCAGTAGCAAGGGCAGGGCTACAGTTTTTTATGTTAAAGTAAATATGTCTCCAAATAATCATCATAACATTATTTCAAGTTTCATTAACTATTTCTATCTCTGAAACTTCTCTCCTTAGTATACGAAGGAAAGTTAAGACATTTGAATTTTCTGATACGGTTTTTCCAGATGTCCACTAGGCGATGGTGAGCCATTGCGGTGTCAAGCGAGTGAGGAGTGAAATGCATCTGTATCCTTTCCCAAGGCCTGACACACCGCTCAGAGGCACTGAAGCAACTGCTCCGGAAACTGGGTCTGGTATGCAGTCTGGTGTGAGATGCAAGAGCTGCCTCTTGGCTATTCTGAGGGTCACAACGCCAGAAGACTAAGGAAACTTCTTGGTCAAGCAACTTTAAATAAAAGAGGCTTGGAGCAGTTGGCTATGTCTTCAATCTTTTCTAAGATGAAACAGTGAGAGGAAAGGGAGAACATGACAACACCTTACAGCTGTTTAAACCTATAAATAAAACATGGGAGAAATTATTTGAATGTGTACAACTCTACCTAATCATCCTCTTTTTCCCTAATCTAAATTCTGTTTCCATTTCAGTTAAGGGCAGGGTATTGCTCCAAGGTGCAAATTCCTAAAATAGAGCAAACTGCAGATAGTGTGACTTCTCAGAGTTAACCCTTTTTGCCCCAGCCAGCTTCCTAAAATGCTGGTAAGCCTGTGAGAATTAATTTACTACGTGCTGTTAGAGCTAATAAATCACCAAAGGCCCACAAGGGTGTGACAGGGAGACCAGCATTTCTTCTGGAATATTAATGCCAGCTTACCAACTGGATGGCTATCATCAACACCGTCTTCAGAGTAAACGTTCGGTCACAGAGGTCAAACAAGTCCTCCAAGCTAGGGCCAAGGAGCTCCAGCACCATGGCACTGTACTTTCCACATGGTCCAAAGTAGTACACCTGTGGGAGACCTTCAGCTGAAAGCAGAGGGGGAACAGGGAATGGGACGGGAGACACGAACACCAAGGTATGAGACAACTGCATTAGCGACGAGTAAGCTATAAATAAAGTGCAATTGGTGAGATTTCTACTTCCTTTTCACAGGCCCTACTAGAAAATTTAAACTGAGCACAATAGCTTCAGTGGGAACTATTAATGGATGGGAAAGGCTAAGTTATTGCACAGTATGTTCAAATAAGCAGTTATTTCATACCAGACTGCAAAAGGTATTTGCACTGCTATGTAAGACCCTCATCCATTATTGGATCAGAGTGTAAGCTGTTCTTTCCAGAGGATGCCTGGAAGTGCAATATTATAAAAGGTTCAAAAGGTGGCTTGCTGGGCTCAAAGGGCAGGCTAACAGATGCTGTGGCATTAGCTGGTTTCATTAGCACTCCCTGTGCTAGCTGAAGCCACATGAAGCTGTTTGCAAGTGCTGCCCCACAGAGAACTCAGATGGAAGTGTGAGGCCACAGAGGCTGCAGGCTGGCCCCATGCCAGTATGACGGGCTTCTCCTCACAGGAAATCTCTGCAGTGTTCTGTTTTCTATCAGGTAGAGAAAAGTCAACCGTTTACATTTGGTTGCTGATAAATAATTATGAAAGGAAAAGGAAGAAAAATGAAAAATAAAATAAGGCTGGGTTTTCCCCACATTCAAAATTTATAGTTAGAAGAAGCTAAAATCTGCTGGGCATGGTGGCACATGCCTACAATCACAGCACTTGGGAGGCTGAGGCTGGCCTGGGCTACAAAGTGAGTTCAAGGCCTGCCTGAACTGCATAGTGAGACCCTGTCACAGAAAAAAAAGCTCAAAAACAAACAAACAAACAAACAAAAAACTATAATCTAGACTTTCTCACTAAGCAGCAATTTGTAAATGAATTTCCTCCTTAAAATGTATTGTAAATATGAGGCGTTTAATAAATGAGTATTAACTGGTACGATGACAACAGTGGATACTTAGACTATAAACTTAATTTTAACTGGTCACATAAAGCAGAAATATTCCCATCTCATACATACGCACCACGATCTACAGGTATATATGCTGTCAATTATAGTTTGCTTCTGCTTCCACGTTTTTTAAGACAACAAAATTCTCTGCATTTTCTCATTTATATGAGTGAAATACAGGCAGAGGCAATACACATGGAATGCATCCTCTCCAGGGAAGGACTTGCATATCTGGAGTTAATGAAATTCACTGCTATTATGTATGCATGACACGGGATCGAAATGTACAGTGAGTGTCTTTATGAGACACAATAAAAAATATGGGGAATGCTGCGTGCCAGTCGAAGGAAAAGGCAGGCTCATAAGAACATTACGCTTTGTCCTCATCTGGTACCATGTGTCTTCTGCCTCTTCTGCGAAGTCAAAATGACCATGAAAAGTAAACATTTTGAACAAATTTAGGTAACAGAGGCAGCCACAACAGCCCAACTAAAGATATGAAAGAGGATTTCCAGAACTGCTTAAGTAGCAAGAATGATGGGCCAAGTGTGCTCATGTGAAGGGGAGTATTGTGAGTGAGATTAATGGCAATGTGTCTTTTACTGTAATAATTTTTTAAAATGTTTAAATAGTCACTGTATTTTCTTAATCGTGTCTTGAATTTACCTCATGTATGACATTAGTCTATCTTCTCAAATATAAGTAAGTTCTGTATTTTCCACATGTTCATTTCTGGCTTGCATCATCTAATATTGTTACACTCCTGCTAATTTTGTGGTTGTTTTCATTCTCCCTACCTCCAAAAGGAAATAGTTTTTAATCTGAATTATCTTTTTTCCACTGTTTTTTCTTTTTTTTTTAAGAAGTCACTTTTTCAGTTTAAAATATCTAAAACCTAATAGCTGTTTCCAGTGAGTCCTGCTGAGAAACCTATGCAGAACACTCTACCCTAGAGATTTATTACTTTTATTTATCAGGCATGGAGTAGGTGCAGTTTGAGGAGCTTTTAAATTTATGTCCTACAGTGTCTAATGCCACTAAAATTTTATTTTCCTAATGTAAGTTCTCCAAAGCCAGCTGTAGCAGTCTGTTAGTTGCCTGTCCAATACCCTCTTTAGATGTTACTAACACAACATCTGATTGTAGCAAAAAGCACTAAAATGACCAATGTGACTGAAGCAGAAATCAATGGGTGGGGTGGTTCTAGAAAAGTCTTTCATAGGCACTTAGGTAGTGCAGGTCGTGAACCTTTGAAGGACCAGAAACCGTCTAGAATCACCACACACCTTGAGGAGATAATACAGTGCTATGAACAATGGAGGAAAACAGGTAAAGTACTTATGCTGCTGAGGGCTGTGGAGTAACAATGCCAAAGCTGGACTTTCTTTCTGAATTTTTCTTGTCCAAAATAAAACTCAAATTTCTACTTTGACTAAGCTACGGTCATTTGGATTTTTTTAAACAGCCAAAACAGTTAATCCTAATGAATAAACATTCTTTTAGTTGGTTAAATTGCAAATCTGGGCATACTGTCCTTTTTCTAAAGTACTTGCTTTTAAAAGTCAGGCCTGCTTAGAAATGTTAAGATTGGCATAATTTCCTAGACTAACAGCTAGTACTTAAGAATCAGTGAATGAGAAAAATTACCTTTTTGTTCTTGACAATCTTTTGTAACAAATCAAGGCAGCTCTTGCCAGAAGCTTCCATGTTTACTAAGAGCTTGCAAAAGCACTTTCGGTAATGTCTGTAATTTTGAACTATGATGTCACTCACAACACCTGCCAGGAACATCGAAGAATGAGGAGTTCATACCCTGAGACCTCACAAGGCAGTGGTGGGCTCTGGGATACACAAGACTTTCTAGATTATGGAAAGGCTTTGAAGCATTTCTATGAGAGGTGCATACTAGACTCAAGATACCAGTGTAGGAAGCACTCAAGTCAGAGTCTTGATTGGATCTAGTATTTTCTTGTGCTTGTGTAACAACTCTTGCAAAATCTTAAGTCTCCATAGGTTAGCCCTTTTTGGTTCCCTTTTAAATCCAAATTCTGAAGACAGGTAAGATTTCCTTCTAGCTACCTCCTGGGTTCTTTTGGATCAGCACAACTACATCCAACACCTTTTAAAGTTGGTTAAAAGACAATCTGTTAAGGTTTCTTATAGAAAATATGCTGCCAAGTCAGAAAGTCTCCTTGGGAGTTGCAATAGTAATTTATCAGCATTACCTGTACTGAAAGGTGACCATGGAAATGTTATACTGTGCCTGGATTTTTACATGACTCCCATAAAGAAGCCAGTGTTGGTGGAAAAGACAGCAACACAGAACCACTAAGAAATTCTATACTCTTTGGTCAGAGATTATCATTCATTAATGGTTTGTAGCTGGGCTACACTTAAATGAAAATTTCTGTATATTTTATTATTTTGTATAGCAATTGCTTAAAATTTTTAAAATCAACATTATGGTATAAAATTCTTTAATAAGATTAAGTATAAGGGCAGAGTTTAAATACAGCACAAGCTATATGTTCAGGAGATAAATTACCTCCTATAAGTAATTATGAGGGAATGGGCATGAGGTAGAACAGTTGGGCAGGATAGCTATATGGTGCACTATATCAGAAACTTAGGTAGTTTTATAATATCTGCTCTAGAAATAATGCATTAATAAGACCTCCCACCTACATCAGGTGTGGTGGTGTACTTGGGAGGCTGATGCAGGAGGATTGCCATAAATTTGAGGCCAAGTCAGACTTTTTAGTGAGTTCGAGGTCAGCCTGAAATATATATCAAACCTTTGCCTCAAAAAAAAAAACCCCAAAAGATCTCCCACCTAAACTGATCAACTGCATAGAAGCAGTTAAACCATGGGCTAAATTTCTGGTAAACCAAAACTGCAAGGGTATACATACATTATTGTGTATATTTCTCCTTGAGTATATGAAACTGCCTTTCTATCAATAATGTATCCTTTTCTTGTTCTCTTTTTTCTCTCCTCCTTTCTCCTTTCTCTCTCTCTCTTTTTTTAAATTCAGAGTTGAATCCAGAAACTCATTTACACTAGGCAAGTGCCCTACCACTAAGCTACATTCCCAGCCCTTCAATAAAAGTGTTACAAACTCTGGACATATGGCTCACTCATAAATCAAGCTGAACAGAAAAGGAAGTGAGTTGTACAACACTACAGCTATTTTTCAGTCATAAATTTAACTTGGGTTAAATACATTATATAAAGGATAATGGCTTCTTTATCATCCAAGCTGTTACCTAAAAAGATTCCATAAGTGCATACTGTTAATGCACTATTAACAGTAGCTAATGTAAGCGGAGATATTTTTAAATGCGTATCAGGCTGAGAACTGAAGTAGAACTACCTTGAAGCTTTTGGTAATTTGATCATATTTTTGTCTAATAATTAGACTTTCATTCTTTTTCAAAAAACTAAATTACCTGTGAAGCAAATTCAAATCAATACCTACATTGATAACTGAGGTAAAATGTTGTAATATTTCATTGTAAAATATAAATAAATATTCATAATGTTTGTCTTCTAAAGTAAGGCTTGAAAACACTGTGAAGGACACAATGACTTTGGCAAGCTCTTTCTTTTGTTTTCTTCACACAGTTTAATTTTTATTTTTTAAAAAGGAGGAGTTTTTCCTTTTGAATACTCCCTGCTTAGAGAATAGCTCTGAAAGACAAAACAAACAAAAAACCAATGTACTACAATAAGTCCCCGACTTACGAACAAGTTCCGTTCCAGGAAAACTGTTCATTAGCTGGATTCCTATGTAACCCTAAGCTGACAAAGTGAGTCTTATACAGAACACTTGTGAAAGTTCACCACTCGAATGCTTGTAAATTGAGGACTTATGGTATTACAAAGGTAGGAGACAATATACAGTGTTTCCTTCTTTAAAAGAAACAGAACCCAGCATGATGGTACATGCCTGAAATTCCAGCTATTCAGGAGGCTGAGGCAGGAGGACTGTAAGATGGCGTAACTTAGTGAAACCTGTCAATAAATAAATAAATAAGACCGAGGATGTAGCCTAGCATTCCCTAAATTCATTCCCAGTGCCACAAAGACAAAAAAACAAAAAATCAAAACAGAATTCCCTTCACTTCTCTGACTGAAAAATGTCTCCCCAACCAGTTCAATGCAGCAGTCTACTTAAAATGCTGCTTTAATAAACAAAAACAGTTAGATCGGGGTTACCTTGTCCTATAATGAAAATGTTTTATAATCATCTGCCCCCAAGCCTCTTGGGACATATCCTATTACCATGAGCTCAAATTTGTAAGGTGGAGAAAGAGGTAGGGAAAAAGAGCAGAAATAAAAATCTTCCATTTCCAAGTTACTGAACATGAGCTTTTCCATCGTTTCCGTTACTTACATACACACAAATACCAAGGCATAGTAACTAACAAACCAACATTGGACAGATCTCTGCTAGTGTGGTACACAGCATCTAAGATAAATTTTAAAAGTGTGCTGGCTGAGTATGGGAGCGCACACCTGCAATCCCAGCATTCGGGAGGTGGAGGCAGGAGGGTCTCCGTGAGTTCAAGGCCAGTCTGAGCCTGCCTCAAAAACACAAAAACAAAAACAAAAACAAAAAACAAAAACAAGTGTGCTAGCCAGATGTGTAATCCCAGCACCTAGAAGGCTGAGGCAGGAGGACTGCCATGAGTTTGAGGCCAGTCTGGGCTGCACACATAGTTAGTTTAAATATAGTCTAAACCACATAGCAAGACCCGGTCTCAAAAAATTAAAAAGTGTGCTGTGTGTTAGAGATAGGGGAGGGAAAAAGGAGAGCTCCTTTCTCTTTCTGAAGACTAACTCGGCTCAGCTGAGAGACTACTCAGTTGGTAAATTTATGGTTTCAGTCTCTGAAAAATTTCCCAGTTCCTTAGTTGTACTGTAGTTCCTATGGACAACTTATAAAGAAAGAACACCTACTAATTTCAAAAGGCTGAGATGACCAATTCTTCTTAACACACATCAGAACAATAACTAAAAAGTCAAGAAGTTCTTGAAATCATTCAGAAGGAATGAAAAACAAAATGAGGCTACGGAAGTACAGTGACTGCCTTCCCGACACCTGCCCCACCCGCATTACACTTGCTTTGTGCCTGTACCTGTCTGTCCCAACACAGGTGATATGAAGGGAGAGGTGGGTCATGTGTTCACTGGATCTGTGACACTGGCATCTACGTGCCACTGGTCCAAGCACATGGCAGAGAAGAGCGGCATTTGTCCTAAGCAATAAATGCACCTCGATGAAGTGGCACTTGAGTTTTCTTTTTTTTATTTTGTCTTTTTGAGACAGGGTCTCGTTATGTATCTCAGGCTGGCCTTGAGCTCACTTTGTAGCTCAGGCTGGTCTTGAACTCACAATGATCCTCCTGCCTCAGCCTCCCAAGTGCTGAGATTACAGGCGTGCGCCACCACGCCCAGCTGGCACTTGAGTTTTCTGATTGGAATGCATAATCCTTCCCTCAAAATGTGCACACACACACACACACACACACACACAGAGCAAAACAAATCCTGCAGCTTTTAACTGTGCAGGGTATGCTACATGATGGAGTTTTTTTGTTCCTGTTTAAATTTCATAGTACGTTAAAAAAAAGTTCTGTTCGTCAAGCCATAAGTATGCAAATAACTGAGAGCTGCGATATTTCTACATTGATTTTCTTGTCATTTAATGATAGCTCTTTGTGCTATCTATAATTCTATCTTGCTCTTCCCATAACAACTAAGCAAAATCCCTCACTTTAGTGAACAGCAACTGTAAGCTACCCACAAAAGTGTTCTCCTTTCAAAATAGAACCTGCCCATCCAAACAGATTAAATGATCAATAAAATTAGCCATCAGAGTTGCCTAATATGTAAAAGAAATCTGATGACATCAACTACTCTTTTCTTGTCCTTTTCCCTTTATAGACAAATTCTTTTCTTCTTTTTCTTTCTCTTTTTGCAGTACTGGATATTGAGCCTACAGGCTTATACATGCTGGGCAGGCTCTCTACCACTGAGCTACACACTCAGACAAATTCTTTAAAAACTTTTTATTAGTACATGTTTATGGTACATAATGATTACAATCATCATAGGGAGTTGGTATATGTACCTAACACATCTTAATTCTTTTTTACCTCCCCTCCTCCATTTTCCATCTCTTGGTCGCCCTCTCATTTGTAAATGATCTATCTCTCTGCTTCCTACTACAGAATTTTTTGTTTTGTTCTTTATATTTTGGGTTTCTCTTGTGAGATATCATGTGATATCTGAGCTTGTGTGTCTGAATTATTTCACTTAATATTATGGTCTCAAGGTACATTCATATAAATTCTTTATTTTCTTTGACTTAGTACCCTTTCCCATCTCATTGGAATCTCACAGTCATTCTGGGAAGGAAAAAGAGCAAAGTACTAATAATCTCATTTTGCAGACAATGACTCATTCTAGGTAAAAGGATTCACTGCCATGCTTCAACAGCCCAGTTGGTGTAATGAAAGACTGTAGTTGACCCTAGGAAACAGGATCCCCAAATACAACTGAATCTCTCAACTTTAGATTAAACACTCTTTTCTCCACCCTGAGCTGCCTGACTACAATTCTCCCACCTGTTGTTTTTTCACTTGTATGGTTGCTCTGAAGTTATTCTCCATCCTTTCTCATGCCACCTCTTTTAAACTACATGCTTTTTAGTTAACACTTTACCTTTTCCAGCAATTCATCAGCTTTTCAGGACATAAGTCCCCCACCTTGCTTGATCTGTTCCTCCTACCCCTGGGTTCCCATTATTTATATATAAGCTCCATGAATACTGTCTTTTCACCTTTCTATCATACGTTCATCTCTCTGCAGTTCTCCAACCTTGTTAATCCCAATGAGAGTTGACTCTGTGACCACTCTGGAACTGTAGAGAAGGAAGAGCTAGCTGGTGTGCTTATGGGATCTCCCTCTCACTCCCTCTTTTTTCTCGCTCTCATACCAAGTGCAGAGAATCTATTTGAGAATGAAGCTGAGCTACAAGAGAAAGAGGCATACATACCACACATAGGCACTGAGGACCAAGGACACAAACAATCCTGAGCTGACACTTCAGGCACGTGCTCTAGCAGTGAATCCCTTGAGGAATGCTATGTCAAGGGATACACATGTTTAACATTTTTGTGTACATGTTAGCTTTGTGTTGTATGACAGGAGATACAGCTTGAAAGGAAGAAATGTTTATTTTTGGATCAGTTTAGTTCACAGTCCCTTGGCCCACTTGCTCTGTGGCCTACGGCAGGGCAGTACATCACGGCAGAGGAAAACCACTCACCTTGCGGCAGCCAGGAAGCAACGAGAGAGAAAGGAGTGGGTGGCCAAATGCCCCTTTTCAAGGCAGACCCTAGTGTAGGAATGAGGTTGCTCACTGGGGGTGTGCCCTTGAAGGCTCCCCAGCCAAGATTCTGCAACCTCCCAACAGCACTGTTGTCTGCTCACGAAGCCTTTCACAGGCGAGCCTTGGGGAGACAGCTCAGGTCCAAAGTATAAGGGTACATAACGCTAAGCTGCCAGAGCTCTACATCCTCTTCGGTCCCTGTTTCCAGGCCTGGACTATTTTCAACATTTAGGAATATGGTCCTGTGAGGAGAACCTAAATCCTTGTGATATTTAAAAATGCTCTTGGAGCCCGCCTTAACCCATTATCTCTAAAACCCCAGCACTAAGCTATCCTCTAATACTTAGTCACAGCATGTTTGAAAGAGTCTCAGCATTGTATCCAAATTGTTACTGATACTTCAAAGTCAGGAGAATACTTCTGTCCTCTTACATATGTTCTATGCTACAATTAGAAAATTTTACTCAAAGCATCCCAAAAATCTACTGATCATTAACTGCTTTACAGTTTATGAAGTATTTTTATGGAAGTCCTCTCATTTAAGCCTAACAAATGAGGAAGTGTATTATCGTTGTAGTACCTGGGAACAAAATACTTAATGCTGCCACTTAGAGGAGGGGAGGACTTATTTGGCTCACAGTTTCAGAGGTTTGAGCCCATGGTGAGCTGGCTCAAAGGCAGGAACATCGTGGTGAAAAGGGTGTGGTGAAGGAAAGTCAGTCCACTCATGGTGGCCGGGAAGCAGGGTTGGAAAGAGAGACAGAGGAAAGGGTCAGGGACTCAAGGTCACACTAACCAGATCTATAGCATCTTGAAGGGCAGAGACAATTCTAGTTGTAACTCTGCAGCCCTCAAATTCCCTAGCATAGAGCTAGTGACAGCTGATGGGCACACAGTGTGTTTCTGTGAGTCAACACTTCATTTCCTTCCATTATCACTAAAGTTGTAATGAGTAAGAGACAATCTTCAGGGGCAAGGGATGATGAATTAAAGCAATATGAAGTATAAAGGAGGAGAAAAATGCCGAGAAACGTTAAAAGTATGTTAGATTGCTGAAAGTACAAGAATGCAGAGGTGTACAGAATTGACAAACTCTTCTTATAGTGGGTGGAATATAGATTACTTGTTTAGGAACTGTAGAAAGAAAATAATTGGTCACAAATGTTAAAAAGTGACCTTTTGGTTGGTGTTTGCCTTAAGCCTGCTTATAGATAATTTATGTTCAACAAATATAAAATGGTGTAGTTAGCAAATGGATTGCTATTTTGATAGTAGGCACAAGCAGTTATCCATCTCTGTATAGCTGGTTCCTGGAACATAAGGAAAATATTCCCGTACCAGTGACACTGACAGGTACTGGGAGGAAAACAGTTAAATATAACACTGCAGAGACCTGCTTCCACTTCCTCATCCCCCACAGGAATTACTTACTTCAGTGACTCATCCCTTTCCTTCCATAGTGCTCCCTGGCTTTGGGGATGCTACTAGTTACTGTCCTTCCAAATGATTTTCCCGGGCACACAGCAATTAAGGGCTGCAGTGAGTCTCACAATGGTCACGGAGCTTACCAGCAGCCTTTAGTGTAGACTGAAACCTCCCCCTGCCTTTAACCTCCTTGAACAAGCACACTCTCAGGGCAGTCACTGAGCCCTGCTAAATGCCCAGAGAGCTGAGAATCACTGGGAGGATAACGAAAGGAGAAAACATGGAAGTGTACAGCAAGAGGGATGGAAGTCAAGGTAAGAAGTCAACCATGAGCTAGAGTTAAAGAAAATGGCACCAGAACCTTAGGGTATGTGTCTATTTATAAGCACTACGCCAATTTTCTGGAACTGACAACGCTCTGGTATAGTTCACGTACATATTTTGGGTCTATATTTAGAATCTTAACTTGTTTTTCTTTTTTTTTTTTGCAACACCGGGGATTGAACTCACGACCTTGCACTTGCCAGGCAGGCGATTAGGCCGCTGAGCTAGATCCCTGGCCCTGCTGTTTTTGAGACAGGGTCCCACTATGCCGTTCAGGCTGGCCTTGAGCTCACTCTGTAGCCCAGGCTGGTCTTGAACTCACAATGATCCGCCTGTCTCAGCCTCCTGAGTGCTGGGATTACAGGCGTGAGCCACCACGCCCGGCAGAATCTTAACTTGTTTTTCATAAAGTCTCCTAAAAGAGAACAAAATGCAAGCAACAAATTCTGCCTTTGCTCTGAGCAAAGACCTCTAGCAGTTTTGCACTTTGCAAAACAATGCACTGGAAAGGTGTTAGCACTCTGTGTTACTGTGAGGTGTATGCAAGCCAAACAAGTTCTAAAATAAATTCAATATACTGTTGGCAGTTAAAAAAATCACTGGCCCAAGTATGTACAATATAAACAACTCTCTCTGGGAGCAGGAAGAAAGATGCTCCTCTAAGAGTTGATGTGAGTAAAGGCAACTCCTCCATCTGCCTCATACCACTTTAAGCGACCTGGACTTTCAGGGCAGAGAAGAGCCACAGTGGGTTTGGCTCCAGCAGGTAAACAAGGCTTCACGGCAGTATACGGGAATTCTTTTTTTGCTCTTATCTCACTATACAATAGATCTTCTCTTAGCCAAAACACAAGAAAAGTTGTCCCAAAGGTCTGAACTTTTAAAAACACGCATAAAGGATACAGTAAATTTATTATGGTCCAGAAATACTGGACCTCAGAAATACTATTAGTCCTTTTTTTCTTTGGCAAATTAATATAGGGAGTAAATAAAAGTTAATGCATGATGTTTCATCCTTGAAAGAATAGGTGGAAATTCACAGGACCATTCCTTTAGCTCCATTAAAGACTAACAACTATTATTACTGAGCATGTCAATTACATCTTTCCAAGCTCAGTAAATCAAGTAAGCCTTTCTCTGTTTCCCCCCAATAAAATTAAGCATTACTCACTTACGCTGCAACACCAGCGGGGCCAATCGAATGTCCATGAAAGATCTTTTCTGGATATCACAGGCAGGTTTTGAACCAGCCCCCACCCCTGCACAGGTTTTTCCTTGTATGAGGTTTGTTCTTAATCACCCTAACCCAGAAATGCTTTCCGCAGCTCTCTCAGGTACTTGCTACTGACTCACCAACTCAGCGTACTTTTATATTTAGGTTCTGCTAAGAGGAACAATACAACACTGGTGCTGCTCCTTCTGCAAAGAATATTCAAACACCCAGACACTTCTGAACACCCCTTCGCCCTCTCCTTAGTGGACAGGACTGTAACTTTTTTTAATGTAAAGGTTCTGCTATTGCCCTAGTTTTTACTCACCTGGAACAGGACACTCCCACTGAAAGGAGCAGGTCCTCCAAGAATGAGTTTGGCGGATTGAGCTTTAAATCTTAACATTCCAGACCCCTCCAAAGAATGTAAGGGGATGCCCCTTTCAACACATGCCTAAAGCAGGTTTTTCTTCTTAGATGATTCTTTTCCAGTAAGCGTGGCGAGTGGTATGATTCATCGTGAAAGGGGCAGTTCTCTGTCTGCACTGCGTTGTTTTCTTAGGCTCTCTTCCCTACTTTGGGAATCTCAAGGTGTTCAAACGTCTTAAGGCAAATTGCCTTGCAAGTGTTACACAAAGAGAAAGAGAAGTAGGGTTGCCAGCTCACAATTCTTGTCATACTGTCTCCTGTTCTTCAGTTTTGTTTTGTTGTTTTTTGAGACAGGGTTTCACTACACAGTTCAGGCTGGCCTTGACCTCACTTTGTAGCCCAGGCTAGTCTCGAACTCACAATTCTCCTGCTCAGCCTCCTGAGCGCTGGGATTACAGGCATGCGCCACAATCCCTGGCTTGTTCTTCAGCTCTTAAGCCCCATTTTCAGAGTTTGCTCTCTGGTGAGTGGTGAGTGCTACATGATTTTGGACTCGATTGAATAAGCTTTCTGCACCAGGACTGAACAGTGGATCCACAATGGATCAGGCAGTCTCTTTCTCAGGAACTTGCAACTGGCTCACAGAGATGCCAGTCAGTATCTTTCTGCAGGTGCTTAAACTGAGGAGAAAGGCAGCAAAGGGTGCCGCTTTCCCACCAAATGGCAGAAGAAAGCTGGTAATGTGGAGAAAATGAAGCAGGTAAACAGAAGCTTAGGAAAAAAATTTTATGGGTCTAAGCACAAGGCAAGTCAAGAGTGTCTGAGACAGAAAGAGGAGCCATTCTCCTGGTCTTTAGAGGTTTCCCAAGTGCTTTGTTCTAATCTCAAAGAAGGTCTGGGTATTAACTACCGTTGTTCCATGAAATGGTAGAGTAACAGCTAATGGTCAACTTGTAACACCCAGCTGAACTGAGACAGCTTGGTTCTGGGTGTGGAAGGCCTACCCGAGGATCACTGTCAACAGCATAAAAGGAGAACTGCAGGCGTTGGTGTTCCCGATATGAACTCAGGTGTTCTCATTATAGGAAGAGCTTGGGACCTTGTTGTTGCTGAGGATGGCTGCGGTTCACTTTGGGGGAGCTCTGGTTCTTACTTTGAGCATTGCTTCTTGGCTCCAGAGGGAAAAACACATGCTGTTGATTCACCTGGAGAAGCCTGTCATGCTAGTTTTCCTGATATGAACTTGGCTGTTCTCATTATCAGAGGCTCAGGTCCTCACTGTTGCTGAGGATGGCTGTGATTCTTTTCGGGGGAGCTCTGGTCCTTATCTTGAGCATCATTTACTGGCTCCAGTGCAGATCCCCCAGCCTCCTAGCACAGATCCTTCATCCTGCTGGTGCAGACTTTCTAGCTTCCACCACTGACCTTTGGGCCTTCCCAATGCAGATCCTTGATACAGACTTGCGTGAGACATTATCCTGGGCTCTAGGTCTTCAGCTGGACTCGTGCAGGACACTGCTGTGGGGTCCAGGCCCTCAGCTGGATTGGATCTCTAGTGTGTGAACAGATTTTCCACACTCTTGCATTGATTCTTTGCGTGAATATTATAAAATAATCCTATAAATTATGTGTCCTGTATTAAACTGTTTCCCTTATAAACCCTGACTATGACACATGACGTTCCCTCTAGTCTTCCCGTAAATCATCCTTTTGAGTCTAAGTTAATTTGAATAAACTCTACGTAACTGCTCATCCGCCTCTTCAATATTTCCTAAGAGTTCACTAAGTGCAAGGTACTGAATTAGATGGCCCTCCTAGAGAAGCAGGAGAAAATAAAGCCAGTTCTGCCAGAAGCGAGTTTACTCCTGCGAGTTTGCTGGGGAAAAACAGAGGTAAATAGCTCGTATGGTTCTAAAAGGATCTTAGGTCGTAAGAATTAGTAATGTACAGGAAGAAGCATGATGAGGAATGGCATAAGAAGCAATAGCATCCTCAAATGTAATCATGTACTTTTTAAGTCACATATTTTAGATCCAAAGAATGTTTACAAAAATAAACTGCCATAAGTTGCTTTGCAGATGTGTCTCTTGTTATATTAACTGTGTGCCATAGTACAAAGTGATTGGTACAGTATCAACATCACTGATATATTACTCATTCATATTGTGGAAGGCCCACTGGTGGGACATGTTTATGGAACACAATCACATATACAAATCCAGCCAGACTATCATTATGGGGATTTGAGGGGTTTCTCGAGGCTAACAATGATTATGTGTGATCTTTGTCTTGTGTGCTAATTTTGAGCCTAAGTGCACATGTGACTCCACTATATTTAACAGCTGACTTTCTTAGAACTGTCAACCTGTAAGGTCCTACTGCTATAAATAACACACCTGTAAATTAGCAGATGTGGTCGGTGACAATGGTTAGCTGGTCTATTTAATCTATTGCTTATTCCAACTGCTAAGTGAATCTGAGTGGCATGCTGGATTTTGAATAAAGCCTCTGGATTCAAATTAGTAGCACAAAGACTCATTTGCTACTGGAGACCCATAGTGACAAGACCTCAAAACACAGGAAACATGACAATGTAGCACACAGATGCACCCCAGAAACTTACTCCTTCACTTTTTTGGGAGTGGTGGTGGTGGTGGTGGTTGAATTTTGCTACGTATTAAAGCCTGGCCTTAAACTCACTAGATGCGGAACCCAGGATGGCCTTGAACTCAGCGCAATTCCCTCGCCTCAGCCTCTCAAGTGCTGGGGGTGCAGGTACCAAGCCCAGCATGCCCTATCATTTTTATCACCCTTGATTTGTTTTCAATATGTCAATTGGTTTTAAACAATAACTTGATAAATTCATTTTACCCCTTTCTCAAATCCGTATTAGATAATATCCTAAAAGACCATTAGCCCTGTTTGAAATTTACATATCCCTCATTTCATAAAGAGATCCTCACCTTTAAATCCAAAAAATTCTAATGAAAGATACATGCATGAAAAAAGATTAAGAGGCCCAGTGTGGTGGCAGGTGTCTATAGTTAGCTATTCAAGAGACTGCAGCAGGAGGCTCATCTGAAATCAGTTCAAGGACAATTAAATCTTTCTCTTACATATTTTTTCTAAAATGTCAGTGATGTTTATTTTTTCCAGAACTTCCAAAATACTTTTTAAAATTATTTTTCCCTTTTGGACACCAGTGACAACTACAATACCTTCTCTAAGGTTTCTCCTTTTTTAGGGTAGTAGAGTAGTAGGTCTCTGCTGAACTGTAACTGTTGAGAGTGGAGCCAAGCAAAAAATTGTCAAGGTCCCCCTCAGTTCAGTGTGACTCTATCTGAGTGACTTGAGCTACTCACAGGCCATTTAGGTCCTAGATTGTTAAGAGCCATAGATAATTCCTACTCCCAAAAAGCTTTAACTTCCTAACTTTCACCTTGGAGTCTTGCGGCTCTGAGCTCACAGGTAATTGTGAAAATATCTATGTCTTACTGCAGACTGTATCCTTGCAGAAGTAATTAGGAGACTTCACTCTAACATCCTGAGTTAGTCTGTTGCGGTTTCCATCTAGAACGGCTCACAAAAGCTTCATGTGTTCAGAGGTGGGGCCTTTAGAAGGTGGCTGAATCACAGAGGCCATCCACCCAACAGAGGATTCATCTACTAATGGGTTCAGCAGCTGAGTGCACTGTTAGGAGGTAGGCCAGGATGGAGGGGTCACTGGGGTGTGACCTGGAAGGGTGTGTGCTCCCCCGCCCCCCACTTTCTGGTCTCCATAGTGTGAGCAACTTTCCTCCACCCAGGGCTCTCTGCCATACTGTTTCTGATCCAAGCCAGCCAACTATGGACTGAATCTTTTTCTTTTTTTTTTGGTACTGGGGATCAAACTCATGATCTCATGCTTGCCAGGTAGGCGCTTATGCCACTGAGTTAAATCCTCAGCCCCTGGACTGAATCTTAAAAAAAAAAAAAAATACGAGCCAGCTAGCCAGGCATGGTGGTGGCACACTCCTGTAATTCCAGTACTAGGGAAGCTGAGGCAAAAAGATCGTAGGGAGTTCAAGGCCTGCCTAAACCATGTAACAAGACCCTGTCTCTCCTGCTCCCCCCAGAAAACCAAAATTAAACCTCTTTTCCTCTAAGGTGGGTGTTCGGTATTCTGTCCCAGTGACAAGAAAAGTGACTAAGACATAGTCGTTCATATCTTTAGTCTGCTTCCTTAACAATTAATTGAGACTTGCAGCACAAGCAAATGAGTAAGAGGCAAGAGCGGACAGGTGAGTTTATGGGAGAGGGAAGCAACAGCTTGGGACCACCACTGCTGGTGAACTGCAGTTCCAAGAGTTCATATGCTGAGATCTCACCAATTTCATCAACATCTGCTGAGTCTCTTTAGAGGAGTGATATGCGAGAAACACAATCATGAATAAAAGATGCTTCTTACTCTTAAAAAGCTTACAATCCAGCAGCACACACACTGAAAAAGGCCACAGAGTGAGAGATGGCTTGCTCTGTGAGGCCTCTCGCTAAAGCACTTAAGGGTAATATCAGCTTTACTGAGGTAATTTTTATCCTTTGTGAGCTGAATGGAGTGACGAAGAAAAAGGAGAGTTTTGTTTACACTGCACTAGAGTAGGGGTCAGCAAACTATGACTCACAAGTAAAATGTGACCTCCTTTGGTATGAATGACAAATTAAGAATGGCTTCTACAGGCTTAAATGTTTGAGGGGAAAAAACCTAGGAGAGTATTTTGTGACATGCAAAAATTCAAATTGCAGTGTCCATAAATAAATGAGCACAATTCATTCATGACAACTTTTGTGTTACAAGGACAAAACTCAGTAGCATTGACAGAGAAGGATGACCCACAAGGCCTAAAATATTAATGGTCATGAATGGTACCTGACTTCCTAAGCAGTCTCATCTTCTACACT
>RJWT010004264.1:0-33849 GCA_004365215.1 Cuniculus paca | reverse complement strand
GCGGTTGTGATCCAGTCACCTTTGTAGGCCCTGCCTCTGAACGCTGCTGTATCGGCCATCAAGCCTTTAATCCACGAGTCTTTAGTGGACAGGTTGTATTTAAATCGTAATGAGCAAACGACTGAATGTGCCCAGATAACTTTCTCTTTTGCTTAAATAATAGATGCCTTATTGTTGTTATTATTTATTTAATTAGTTGCAGTATAAAAACATGTTCAAATCATATTTAAAGTTCGTTCTTGCGCACACAGCAGTCTGTGTTTGGTGCAGCACTCTGCGGTCTAGTTTGGTGCAGCTCTGTTCCTTCTCTGTATGTGCCTTGGGCAAGATATTTGTTATTTTGAAGTTTGAGCTTCCTCATCTGTAAAATATAGACATACAGACAAATAATGTCTGTGTCATAGAATCATCGTGAGGGTGAAGTGAAGCAATGTGTATGAGATATTTAATTACACCCAGAAAATTATGCGGAAGTCCTTTTTCTTATTGCTTGGTGTATGCTGTAAGTTCTTCCAGGATAAGTTAAGTCCTAAAAGAATCGTAAGTTCATTGTATATAGATGTTTAATATGTGTTTGCAGGAATGCAGTGAATATGTAACTGGGTTATATATATTTACTTTTCAGGTGGGATTAGCAACATGCCAAATTGCTAGAGCCTATGGTTTAAAGGTTTTGGGTACAGCCGGTAGTGAGGAGGGACAAAAGATTGTTTTGCAAAATGGAGCCCATGAAGTATTTGATCACCGAGACGCTCATTATATTGATAAAATCAAGGTAAAATTTTCTGCAGTTTTACAGAAGTGACACTTTTTTGTTTCTATTGGAAATGTAAATGTTGTTCTTATAGACGTTTTCATTAAACAATCTTAAAGTTATTTGCTTCCTCTTTTTATGCTTATATGTGTTTTTGTGACTGTGTGTTTTAAAGTTTTAATTAATTTTTAAAACAGAGACGGGCACTTTACAGCCTTCTCTGTGATTACTGTATTGTGTGTATATTAAATATAATCTTTCTAGAATTTTACAGCTATGCAGGTTGATGTTCTTTAATGCAAATCACATTTTAAGTAAGACTGCAACTTTGTATTTACAGATGTGAAATTTTCTTGGAAGGTGAGGTATTCAGAGAATACAAACTGGATCTGTCTAGGCAGGGAATAAATTTTTGTTACCTGTGTTTTTGGGAGGAATAATTACTATGTCATTCAAAGTGGTAGCATTTAGTTGTTGCATAAGAGTTCTAACAGATTCTGAAGTTCCTCTAGTACCAGTTTACTAAACTGATTACTTTGCTAATCTTCAAAGATCCTAGGAAGAATTAGAATTTCCCAAGTTGTGGGTCCTGTGCAAACTAGGTTATTACTGCCTGATGAAAAATACAAGTGAAAGTTTATTATCACCAACCCCTTTTGCCAAAATACTCAACAAAGGTGATCCTTTATTTATGTCCATGAACCTAGGACCCAGTTACATAGTGCCGATAACCATTCTGCAGGAATATTTACAACAGTGAAAAACGGCTGACTGTTGTATGAATGTGTTTTTTTTTAGCATTAATCTAATTTTAAGGCTGTGGTCTTGGAGCTTTTATGTTTCTCACGGATCCCCTCTACTTAGGTTTCTCTGCTTCTCTGTAGGCCTCATTGCCTTATCCTATCAGCTCACCCCTTTTCTCTCCTCCCTTTTCCCATCAAACGTCTAAAGAATGTAATGAGAACTTACCTACTTTTCCTCCCTCACCTCCATTGCAATTTTACCTACATCCCAACTACTTAAACTGCTACCAAGAGGCCACTGATGCCCTTAGTCACCAGTCTGCTGGGCCCATCAAAGTCCTTGTTCTGTTTGATTTTTCTGGAGTCCATGACCTTGTTCATACCGCCTTGAGGCTGATTCTCTTACTACCTCTCTGACAATTCACTTTCTATCAACTTTCTTTGCGTATTACTTATATATTAGTGTCTCTAGGGTGTTCCGTTGGTCTCTTTTTCCATGTGCTAAACTTCCATTCTGGTCAACCTCAGTATTGATATGGCATCACTTATTACCCATAGGCTCTGGATTTCCAAAACTATCTCTGTCCTGAGTTCCAATCCTGCATACCGTCAGCCTGCTAAAAGTTACCACTCACCTGATCAAAGACAGAAACCCTCTTTTCAATTTTTATACCTTTTAATCACCATTCTCTTTCCCAGCCATCAAGCTGGTCAACTCATTCTATCAGTGTTATCTCTGATATGTCTTTGGTATGGATGTCTTTCCGTGTCGTATCATGACTTAGCTTAGATCTCAGTATCTCCAGCCTTGGCTATTAATCATATTTGAGCTAGTTTTTCCTTCTATATTTTCACCTCTCCTTTAAAAAACAAAACAAAGCAAAACAAAACAAAACAAAACCACTCCAGAACAACTAAAATGTCATCTCTTTTACTAGAGGGAGTTTTCACTCTCTTGTTCTCTGTTGCTCTTGCAGTGCCTAACACAGAGCCTGGCACATGGGTTAATGAACAGTTGCTTTAAAATATATGTATTTTTCCATATTCCTTAGCATGGCATTTAGTGTATTTTCACAATCTGTACCCACTGACAGTCTCTTCTGTCTCACAGTGGTTTGGATGAGCACTCCCCAAAGTCCCAGTGTTAAAAGTTTGACCCCCAGTCTCTGGCAGTATTGGGAGGGAGTGAAACCTTTAAAAGACTAGTCAGAAGTCTTCTGGTCCTATGGAAGCACCCCCTCCAAGGGGATATGGGGCCCTTGGGCCCTCCTCTCTTTTGTTGTGCCTTATGTCTAGATGTCCCTCCAAAGCCTCATGGACTTATAAGTGGGGTTTGGGGGAGGTGACTGGGCATGCGGGTGTGATACAAATGTGAGGTTGGGAGTAGAAGCCAGCTTGGAGGAGGTGGGTTACCGGGCAGACGGCCAGGAAGGGTCTGTCTCCTTCCCACCTCCTTTGCTCTCTGCTTCATGCCACTATGCGATGAGCAAGCCCCTCTACCATGCCAGCCTGCCTTGCAGCCAGCTGAATATGGACTGAACCCTCTACAAACGGTGAGCCAAAATGAACTTCTCCTTCCTTAAGTCGTAGGCGTCAGGTGTTGTGTCTCAGCAACAAGTAAAGTAACTAAGACATCTCTCGCTGCTGCTTGGCCACCACGAGGTACGCAGCTTGTTCTGTCATCCCCACGACCCCGCCCCGACACGGTCTTGCTAGAACTGAAAGCAACAGGGCTGTGGACTGAAACTTCCAACACTATGAGTCAGAGTAAACCCTTTCTTTTATAAAGTGATTATCTCAGGTATTTTGTTGTATTAACCAAAAGCTAACGCACACCTCCTCTTTTTTTTGTTTTTCCTCTTACTCTTCCTTTGTAAGCTCTCCTTGTACTCTTTGTATTTTAGTTTCTTATATTGAAACTCTGCCACTTGTCTGGCTTCTCCTTCCTCTTCTTCCTTTTTTGCTTAAACTCCTTTTCATGCCTCAGGCTCCAGGTCATTGTCTATGGAACTTTCTTTGACCATTGCAGGCAATCACACTTTAGCTTTTTCTTCTGTAACTTAGGGCTTATTTCTGCTAATGTGGCACATAGGCCATTGCATCTTAGCTATAATTACAGTATTTTTTATCTTTCTTCCTGTGTTTTTGAGCTCAATGTGCTGATTCTTTACCTTTTAGCATAATGCCCAGCACAGGTACTCATTTTTGTTATAATAAATGTAATACAAATATGAATTAGCTTTTCTTAAGTTCCTGTTTTAGATGTTGGGAATCAAAAAAGAAAATCAGTGTGACAAGCAGATTGTAAATCATTTAGAACACAGCCAAACACTTATATGCATGTGTGTGCATATGTACACACTCGCTCTGTCACACACACACACACACACACTCTCTACATACCCCACACACACATCCTGCAATACCAAACAGCCAGTGCTTGCCTCTTTCTTTCTTTCTTTCTTTCTTTCTTTCTTTCTTTCTTTCTTTCTTTCTTTCTTTCTTTCTTTCTGAAAAATGGGAGTTCCCTGAAGGTCTTGAATTTTTTATTTGTTGTTTATTTCTTTGCAAAGGTTCATTTTGGAGATAGAAGACTTTTTAGCTAAGGAAAAGGTATTTTATATTCCAGGTGAGTGTAGCACTTGAAAATTCTAGGCAAATTCCATTTTGTTATGGCAATTTATGTAGGACAAATCTTTATCATTTTAGGGTTGTACTGTTACCTACTGTTTAGCTGGTACCTTGAAATTGGATCATCTTTATATAACTATGTCATTTAAAAATTTGCATTGTTAGTCTTTAAAAGGTAACATTTTATATGTCATTTGGAAACAGTTTCTGTAAAACATGACACTCTAATAGCTATTTTATAGTGTTTTTCACTTGTTATCTCACTCTACATTCTTTTTTATTCAACAGAAATCCATTGGTGAGAAAGGAATTGATGTGATTATTGAAATGTTAGCTAATGTAAATCTTAGTAATGATTTGAAACTTCTGTCATATGGAGGCCGAGTAATAGTAAGTAGTTTTCTTTACCACTTTAAAGTTTTACCACAATTTAGCACTATTTTGCAGTAATCTTTACCTGCAGACATGTTACTTACATAATAGGTTGTTGGCTGCCGAGGTTCTATTGAAATAAACCCACGGGACACCATGACAAAGGAGTCTACTATAACTGGAGTTTCTCTGTTTTCATCGACCAAGGTCAGAAAAAGAAGTGATTTTGATGTTGGTAATTTAAATATCAATAGACTAAAAGTCGAAGTAGGTATGAAGTTTACTTATCTGACTAGAGGAAACAGGTAAAGATTAGTCACTGGGTAATGAAGACAACAGTATTAATTTATTCCCCAAGTCAAGATACTTTTGAGAGAGAAAGGGAATAATGTTAGTAATTAAGACTGGATTTTTTGTTTTTTTGTAAACTCACACTCTTCCAGGCAAATGGGACTTAAGGTGATCCTTTAGAGAACTGCGTTTTATATAGCTCTGGACAAGTTGACAAGAACCACTAGTTTTTAGGAGGCTCTTTGTGGTATATTTCTTAATTCTGAAGTTTTTTCAGTACTTCTAAAACTTAAATTGGATGGTCCACTGCAACAGATTCTTTTTTTCTTTCCCTTAGGAGGAATTTCAGCAGTTTGCATCTGCTCTTCAAGCAGGCATGGAAATTGGTTGGTTGAACCCTGTGATAGGTTCTCAGTATCCACTGGAGAAGGTTTCCCAAGCTCATGAAAATATCATTCATGGCAGTGGCACTGTTGGAAAAATGGTTCTTCTGATATGATGCTGCTTTCGTGGGCTTCCAGTGTAATTAGATTTTCTTTCCTCCATCTTTGCATTGTCATTGACTAACATTTATTTGATTCAGTGAATTTGTCTTAACAAAACAAGATTTTTCCTTAGAAAGCAGAGACAGTGGAGTAAAGTTTATGATGGTAATCATTTTTAATGCCTTCTGTCTTAAATCAAGGAATCATTGTAGTAGGGAGGAACATGGTAGTGGTCATTTGGCATTGGTGTACGTTTCAGAAGTTCTTAACTGATACTTGCTTAATTCCATTCCATTGACTAAAACATGCTAATTCAAAGTAAGACTGATTGCCAAATCTACTGATCTTTATTAAATGTTCATTAATCAGCTCTGATTAACCCATAGCTAATGGCTTAACACACAGGCTTTCTGGACTAAAAAAAAAAAAAATTCCTTTTTCAACTAATCTCATTTATAGTTACTTAGAAAGGATGAATAAATAATGTCCCAAGAAATTTGTTGGGTTTCCTGATATTTCTCTGGATAGTAGAGAATTCACTGCATCACTGGGTGATGGTCAGTGACCTACCTATAAGTTCTTTGAGGGCAGTACCCTTCTCAAGTCTGTGAAGCTAGAGAGTCACCAAGTAAGCACTTTGTGATTGATTAGATTTTCAGAGTAGATTTAGTTGTCGTTTTTGTGTGGCATGGATCAAAAATTTTTATTTAACAAGTTCACAAATTGTGACTTACTAAGATGATCTTCTTTTGTTTCATAACAATATAATCTGTAATAAATTCTATAGATCAATCCTGTGTGACTTAGTTTGCCTTTATATAGTACATGACTCACTTACTTTGGCATACCTACTAGTGGTTGCTTCCTAATGATGTTCTATGTTGGAAGCCTTTACCTAAACTAAATAGAGCGATAACCTTTTAGAAATTTTGCCATCAGTGTTATGTCCAGGGAAATAAATTTTGGTTGGTTTATTTTTGTGTTTGTTATTCTTCGTATGAACACATTTTCCTGTTTCTTGCTATATTTCGTGGTTGATGTTCTTGATTTGTTCTGTAGAATACAGAATGTTCTATTTTGAACATAGAGTCCTACATTGATAGTGAACAGACGACTGTACTGCTGACTTCTGTAATTGCAAGGTATCACTGGCCCGTAGCTCTGTGCTGTGACTGATGTGGTTTTTGCTATTAGCATTTTCTATATTTATTCACCATCTCTTTTACAGGATGAAGTATCCTGTAAAATAACATTTTTGAGAAAAGTATCAAAAAGCAAAGTTTTTAATCTATAGAATAGCACTGTATGTGCTTCTTAAAGTGGAGGACTCTTTTACACTCACAAAGATAAAGGAGTAATAATTCTTTAAAAGTCAGTTTCATGTTTTCACATTGGCCTCAGCTATATATTAAGCTAAGCATACTATCTCAATACTTCAAATTCATTGATGCAGTTCAATTAATTTTGAAGACAAAACCACTCGAATGGTATGAATGAACTGCCACATTTATGATTATGTAGCATTGGGCATATTTTCTGCATGAATATCCTTATAATTCTAGCTCTAGCTTTGTCCCAACTTATAGCCAACTGCATTCACTGGTTAGGGCTTAGGGCTACGGTATAATTACCAGTGCTTATCCTTGATGTAAAATAATAAGGAAAAAAAGCATTATTTTACCTCTAAACCTTTTGGATTTCTTTTCCTGTTTGCTTTGAATTCTGTGACCTAGACTTTTTTTTTTTTTTTTTTTTTTTGCGGCACCGGGGATTGAACTCATGACCTCATGCTTGCCAGGCAGGCGCTTAGGCCACTGAGCTACATCCCTGGCCCTTGACCTAGACTTTTATAATGTGTTGGAGACCAAATTGATGAACCACCCTGAGTTGCAAAAGATGAAATATACCAAAGGTCATGTGGCCAGAAGCTTCAAATTCAGCTGACTTTAATTTTTTTTGTTTTGTTTTTATTTTTAAATAGGCTGCTGACATAAAACCACAGACTCCCAAACTTTAAATTTCTAGGTCTTTGGCTTCTTAGCTGATTATACCTTTGGCTTCCATGGGAGTTAAGCTTCATTTTGCCTGGAAAGTTCCTAGGTTCTGAACCTGTTCATCATCCTTGCCTCAGTTATCCCCCATCTCCTGGTTTGGCAGGCTTTTTAAAAGGGGTTATTCTATTCATCCATTAACTCAACAATTATTTATTGAGTACTTGGAGTCTCAGAAGGCACCCTCCTAGAATCTGGGAATGTCAACTAGCATAGGACATGGTCCACATCTTTAGCTTACTCTTGGGTAAAGTCAAAACTCAAAACTTTGGAGTGTAATGGAGCGTATTAGACAGAGTTCTTCAGAGAAACATACATATATTAGGAGATTTATTTGAAGAAATTCATGCATGCAGTTGTGGCAAGTCGAGGATGGGAAGGATTTCCGTGTTGTATTCTTGAGGCAGAAATCTATCTGGAAAATCTCATTTGTAGCTCCTGAAGCTTTCAACTAATTGGGTGAGGCCTATGTGTACCATTGAGAGAAATTTCCTTTACTTACACTGAACATAATGTAAACACATAAATAAAGCATGATGCCTTTACATTGGTGCATATAACCAGCCATTATTAGGAGCGACAGGGACAAGAAAGACAGATACTTAGTGTAGCTTAGAATTTCCAATTATGCATTTAATATTTCAAATACATTTTCTAGCTCTCTATTCTGTAATGGCTTTGGCCACAGAGGTAAAAAATCGTTTTGGGTGTTTCTGGAAAGGGAAAAATCAGATTGTATTTTATAATGTCCTTAACTCTGTATTATTAAAGTGGAAATTATATGCGTGCCAGGAGGCATTTGAAATTCACAAAGACTGTTTTTTCCATGCAAGATAACTCCCAAGAACAGCAGAACCTATCCGGTCACTTTGACCTGGCTCTCTAAGCCTCCTCAGCCACATTTCACAGACAAGAAAACACCTCAGCTGCATCCTTAGTATCTCTCATAGTAACAATGTTTAGCAGTGTTTTTTTTTTTAAAGTGTCATTTTAAAATTGTCATATGACAAATATACTATTCTAAAGGACTTGTTGTGAGCACTTCCTTATCCAAGGAAAAGGACTAGGAAATATATGCCAGAAACCAGGTTCACTTGGTGCCTGTGGGTCACATGTGAGGACCATCCATGCATATTTAAGAGTCAGTCTAATGCTAATCCCAAAACCGTTGTGTGATACACGTGTCCATTAAACATGTGGCGAACGTGCCCACAAATTAGCAGTCTCTGATTTATTCATTCTCAACTTCATGTAAAAATACCCGTGAAAACTGCAGCAATACAATAAAGTAAAAAGGAGACCCTGTGCCAAAATCCATTAGGAATTTCTAACTGTAGCATCAATCCCTGGATTCACTGAACCAAATTATCTGCGGGATACACAGGAAAAAAAATCTCAACTTAGTCACTGTCTCAAACTCAGGATACAGGTGCTATGCTGTGTGGAAAATCACATTCCTTTTTGCTCCAAAATCATCTGAGCTATTTGGAATTGACATCTGCCTATATCATGGTTTCTGTCAACTTGCTTTCCTATTTTTTTTAGAAGTTGCAGGTTTCAATTTTCAGTGAAGCAACAGATGAAGGAGAGAAATTTACACCTTGGGTGCTGCTATTATTAGGTGTGAAATATTCCCCATAGCCCAAATGTTAGACTTTCCCTAGAGGTGGTGGAACCTGAAACAGATGGGGCTTAGTGAGAGGTCTTAGGTCATTGAGGGTGTGCCCTCCAAGGGTGTTTTAGGACACCCATTTCTTCTTTCACGTTCCCACAGTGAGGTGAGGGGGCTTCCCTGATACACCGCCTCACTACAAGTTCAAAAGCAATAGGTCCTACTAATTATAGACTAAAACTTCCACAGCTGTCAACCAAAATACACCTTTTCTTTTTATGAGCTGATTATCCCAGGTACTTGTTATAGTAACAAAACTGACACAGGTGTGCAGTCACCACAGAGAAAACATTGCATATGGATAAAGAGCAGAGGTCCCGGGTTGTAGCAAATGCTGGAGAGAATTTAACACTACAAAGAACATTTGTCTGACTGGAGCGAAGCCAGATCATCCAAGAACTGGAGCAGAAATGTTCACACTTTAGTCCTGATTTAAGGAATTTATACTGCCTCCCTACAAGTACTGATCTGAAAGAAGTTGAGCTCCTTTAGGGACAGGTAAGAGGACTGGAGGCATTACAAAATTCTTTGATGTAATTGTTAAGAGCATGGGTTAGAGAGGCAAAAGACCTGGCTTTAAATCCTAGCTCTGTTACTGACCAGCCACGGGTTCCTAAAATGTTTATTTAATCATTTGGAGCCTTCATTTTCTAATTAACGTGGGGTAGTAGGTATGAAATGAAACGAAAATGAGATAATGGCTGTGTAGCACTCAGTGTACCACCTTGAACACAGAAGTTTTTAAATATATTTCTTATTGGTCATAAAGAGTGAATTGAGAGAAAGGGGAGGAATGAGAAGGGGGCATCATGAAATATGCAACAAAAGAGAACCCTAAGTGTAAATTCCCGAAGGAGGTGCAAGTGAGAATACAGAAAACTCACTTGGCCATGTGCATAAACTTGGTAACTTTCCAAGAACACACAGGAAAAAAGATGCAGAAAAAATATGATAGAGCAACCGAATGAAAATACAACCGTGGGTTTATAGGTGTACTTGAAAAATATACCAGGAAAACAAAAGAAGTAATAAAAGAAACTTTCCTGAGCTAAACAAAGCTGTTTTTCACTGATTATATCAATTTTGTCATATTACTGGTAATATATCCTTTAAGGTTTTTAAATTTCACGTAATTTGATTTGGAAAGGAACATACAGAAGAATCATTTGCATCTGTGTTATTAAAAACCTGGAAATGGCAAAAGGACAAATGTAAAAACCATTAATGAATTCAGAAGGGTGATCATATAATAAACGTATAAAAATTGACTTAATGATCCATCAAAAATATTCACAGTTCCAACACTACTATTATTACTACCTTAAAACGTAGTGAAATATAAGCAACCAAAATTATAAGAAACATCAGGACTTTTAGAAAGAAAACTAGAACACTCTCCAGGGGAACCTAAAGGAATACTCAAAAGATTCTTGGTCAGAGTCATGTAAAGAGTCTGTGTTCGTTTCTAAAAGTTCAAAGCAATTTACAACAAAATCTCAATAGGGATTTTTAGAACCTTGACAAAATATTTCTAAAGGATTTTTAAGGAGAAAAAAAGGCAAAGTGCCAGAAAAATTCAGAAAAGAAAATGAGTTGGAGCCAGTCCCAGCAGATATAAAATTTTTCTCGGAAGTTAGTTACTAGAGTCACAGTGGTCATATTGCCCCAAGTGAGAATAGATCATTGGAACGAAATAAAGCCTAAAAGTGCATCTTATTTTGTGGGTCACAAAAATGGCTTTTCAGTAGGAAAAGAGATTATTAAATAAGCAAACTAGCTACCCTTTTAGTGAAAAACAAAAATGACATCACTTTTAATATAAAAATGTTTAGATGGTTTCAAAATTTAAATATAATAAAATCATATAAAACAGACATGATAGAATGTTGTTTACAATATTGAAAGATGAAAAGTCTCTTGTACAATTACCCAAAAGACCAAACTATGAAAGAACAGAGCGAAGTAGAAAAAGATTTCCAATAGATAAAGATTATTGACTGTAAAAAAATCTTTGAATTAATTAGCAAATGAAGAGCATCCCACAAGTAAAGTGGAAATGAATAATAATTCATATGATGTTAAGGAAAGTGTTCAACCTCGTTAGCAGGAGGGATAGGTACTCACACTATTGAAGGGAATACGAAATTGTTTCTATCCTAGAGGACTGATAGGTAATGTGTTTATATTGAAATATGTGATTTCCTTTAACCCATTAGTTCCACTATAGCAATTTATCCTGAAGAGATAGACATGTTTATAAGGGCACACGTCAAGATTATTTTCATTGTAGCATTGCTTATCATAGTAAAACATTGGAAACAACCAAAATTTTCATCAGTTGAATCATTAAAATGCCAATACATCCATATAATCCAACACCATGTGGCTATTATAACGATAAAATAGGTCCGTAATTCCTGACCTGGAAGAGACATTCAAGGCAAAGTATTTGGAATATTAGATTTAAGAAACAGGTACAGAATGTGTGTAGCATATTTCTCCCTCTGTATAATTGTGTTTGCTTATGCATTCCCAAGAGATGCCTGGTAGATATTTATCAAAATGTTGTCTTGGTGTGGAGATTATAAATATTTTTCTCCATTTTTTGATCATTTAAAAATATTTTAATAAGTTATTTCTGATAAATTAGTAGGTAACTTCTATTAAACAGAAATACTTTAATAATTAAAAATAAAAAACTATCAAAAATTTAAAAATGACTATTATCTCAGAATACTTGTATTTATCTTTCCTTGAGTCCTTTATAATTGGATGTCTGTAAATTCAGAACTAATTCTTATTTGTGCTGATAATTAATTTTTTACTTGGACATGCTTGGCAAAAAGTTGTAGTGTATTTATTAAATTTACACTAAGAAGATCATAATTATTTGTATTTCTGTTTTTAAAACAATAAATAATCCTTTGAAAATATTCCATTTTATTTTAGAAAGATAAAGTATGCTTCTGATGAAGCAAACTATCTGATCCTAGGGAGAAATTTGTGTTTACATTTCTGATAATGAGCTGTCAGACTGAACTCCTACTTGATATAAAACCCAAGATGAACTTGGGCTTATCAATTTGTTTGGGTGCTTATTTTGATTGCAACCTCACATTTGAAATCCAATTGTAAGCATCATTTCTAATCAAAACACTTTTAGTAGGTGTGACCAATGCATTTTAACCAAATTGAATCCAAGCATTATCTGGTGAAATATTTTGCTTAAGAATTAGCACTGTAATTCTGTTTCACAGTGCATCTATGTAATTTGAGTTTTCACATGTCTTGCAGTTCCTTTTATCCTAGAGTAGGTTTTGAGTTTATTAGCTGGTTTCACTTAGTGTTGTTTATAGGCCTATTGCTACAGCTTCTAAGTGTCTCTAAGATAGTGTTGTTGCCTTTTATGCCTATCAAACGACATTTCCACATAAACGACAACTCTTAAATTGCTGGAATTCTTTGTCTTTTTCTTGTCAGCCTGCTGGCTAATAACATGAAAAACACTTCCCTACTTTTGTTCTACCCAATGTTAGGCAATTTGTCTAGATTTTTTTTCTTACAGTAAAGGAAATAATAACCATGTTTACATTTACAAATTTATTTGCATCCTTTTGCCCTAGTGTCTTGTTTCTTTAGAAGTGACCCTCCTCTTTACTATGCACAATTTCTCCAAATCCCATTGTTCTGGCCTCTTCATGAACTTTGCTTTATAGGTTACCCCCAGTCCTGTATCTTCATTATTTCCTTAAAAATATAAACATCTCAATTTCATTCCCATCCCAACTTCTAGCATATCATTCTCCTGGTACCTCTCCCTGAACACTTCTCAGTTTCTTCTCAGTTTCTTCCACACACTCCTTAAATGTTGTCCCTTGATTTCTGATTTATTCCTCTCTGCTCAGTAGCACCTGTGTGTTGATGGCCCTCAAACCAGCCTGCGCTGTGTCATAAGATCCATCATTAAACTGACCACTTGATCATCACTTGAATACTCCACAAACTTCGCAATATGTCCAAAATCGAAGTCCATCCAACAACAAACCCATTCCTCTTCCCGTATTTTCTATCTCAAAAGATGAAGACAACTTGTATGTACTTAGCCACATCCAGAAGTCATCCTCAGTTCTTCGCTGTTCCTAGTCTCCTGGCTCAGACTGGAAAGGATGATGGAAACAGTAGCAGTGCTCAGGTTCTTGCAAGACTTAGTAGCTGCAAGACCAAGGAGAGCTGACTTTTGGTCTAGACAGTCTGCCCCCTCCCCACCAAGTCCTTAGGGAAGAATTTTAAGGAACCTCACCCCCTGCGCCAAATTCTGGACACCGTAATAGCAGACTGTGCATTGCTGTGACCTCATTGGCCCTATTTGCAAACCCTAGGTGATGAGAACTGGGAAGATTTAGGTTGTACACTTTTCTAAGGTGATCAGAGAGCAGGGAATGTAGCTTTCAGAGCAGAAACACTTAAACTCATTGCCTCGGTCCATTTTGGCCACTAAAACAAAATAGTTTAGTCAATGTATAAACAGAAATTTGTTCTCATTTGTTCTGGAGACTGGGAATTTTACAGTCAAGGTGAAAGTAGATTCTGTGTCTAGTGAGGACCTGGCTTATGGTTCATAGACAACACCTTCTTGCTGTGACCATACATGGTAGAAGGGGAGGCTACTTCTCTGGGAACTCAGGACTTGATCACCTCTATTTATGAGATCCCTTATTACTCCTCAGGCCAACGGCTTAACCAGCTCTCACATCCCACCAAACCCAGATGGGTCACTAGAATACCCTCTGTTACCTTGAATCACTATCTTTCTTCAAAAGCCACTCATTGAAACCTTATCCTAGATGAAACCCATAGCCTACATCCAACTTTCAGCTTTTTCGCCACTTCACATACTCAAACCCTTGTCAGTAATAAAACAGCATGTTCCGTACAGCTTTCTCCTCCTTTTAACTCAACATTTCCCTGCCTCTTCATTGCTCATGACATTTACTCCCCATCTATTACCTGTTCTTTGAGTAAGTCAGAGAAATGATCACTTGATTAGCTTTAGGATGATCTGCACATATCTTTGTTGCAATATTTAGAAGATGAGTAAGCTGTTTTTCCCTTGGAAGGTAAGTGGAAAGTGGGAGTAGCTATTCATATGTCAATCAAACTGTAAGTGAAAGCAAATTGCTCTAAACCACACAATAGGAATGAAAATGGAGGAGTGAAAATTAATATGACAAGCAGTTGTTAATTGGGAGACATGGATACTTTCATCTTTAAAGTTTAACTTTTGTGCATGTGCGTCTCATGCTGGAGATTGAACCCTGGACCTCACACCCAGCACATATGTACTCCGTGCCTCAGGTGTACTCCCAACCCTTCACATTTTTGCCCGGGTCTTAAAGCAACTTGATGTAAGGAATAAGAACTAGAGACTTGTTAGTAGAAACCAAACACTCAAAGAGTGAAAAGATTATGATGATGGCTTAGATTTTTCCTATTTCCAAAATTGCCTATTAATTTTAGTATGTGTGGCTACACATATAGGTAAATGTGTATACTTAATTTGAAACTTAAATTGCCTCACAGAGCATGTAGAGTTATGTACATGAGTTTGTACATTAACAGAATAGACATTTGATAGTGGATCAAATATGAAAAATTTGGCTTTAGGTGCTACCAAATCTCACATTTGGGTATTTGTTATTTGGCTTCCAGGAAAACTTCATTTTCAATGGCTAAGAGAAAAAAGTGGAAGTTAAAAAAAAAGAGGAAACCAATACATGAAAACGTTTATTTACATTTATTATTTTGTTTGGGTGAAACAAGAATGTACTTTTCTTAACCTTATTCAGTTTTTACCATCAAGATGTTCAACAGCCTAATTCAAAGTTATATTCTAAATACTAAGAGTATATAACATAGGTCAGTATTAATTTTTAAAATGTCAATTCAACTCCATAGAAAAAAAGAAATTGATGTGCTGCAGTAATAACTTCCACTTGTTTTAACTTGTTACATTAAAGCTTGTAATTCTATTTAATTGGCATGTAATTTAATTGCCACATAAGTTATTTAATTATATACTATAAATGGAAAATGTTGTTTAGAGCAATCATATCTCTTTGTTAAAATTTGGACTGCTAGATCTTCCTCAATCTTGTGTTTACCTGTAAATGCCTCGTGCTGCTCATTTACTTTGCATGTTGAGTCATAACACATACTGACTCATTCTGACATTGTTTGTAATGGGGTGTGTGTGTGTGTGGTGCGTGCACGTGCATGTATGTATTTTTGCTATAATTTAGTAATGCATTGAGCAAGCCAAGTATGGATCTGCTTCATAAAAGACGAAGGCACAAAAGTCCACTGTTTTATTTTTATGGAAATGATCATATCACAACACTTCACACAGGCCACTAGCAGAAGCCAGCGGACCTTGCCCACCGTCCGTTGGCTAATTCCACCGTATTCCTTTTGAAGTTTTACCTTAAGTGTTACTTCTACTGGGAAGGCTTTTCTGACCTTATTAATGAATGGGTGGATTTTCCTTTAACAAAAGAACACAAAGTCAGACAGAACTAGGGTATCATCTTTAGCTCTTTTAATTTAGGTAATGTAGGGTTCCAGCAGTTTAACTTTGGAGAGGCTCAGGTTTCTTGATTGTAATTTGAAGATAACACATATTTATTTCATGTTTACTAAAAATGTATTAAGCAAACTTTATTATGACTTTCAACAATGCTTCACGCAGAGAAAACATTTGAAAAATTTTGCTTCCTTTTATTAAGTGTTAATAGATAAAAGTTGATTGATCCAGTGGATTACGATTATCTGTTGACTTGCCTGGCTCCCAGTCATCTGTTTATTCTGCATGGGCCCATGGATAATTGTTTCCTGAAAGGGGGAGAATACTACTGTGACATAGTAATTGGTTATTAAATTGTGACAGTCTCTAGCTTTCTAGTCTAACTGAAATTTTTCATAAATACTTCAAATAAATATTACTCATCTAACAGGTATTTCTTAAACACCTGTTCTGAGCTGGGCATTGTTTTGCAAGTAGGCTATAAATCTGTGCTAAAGTTCCTGTTACATAGAATTTTCATGTCAATGGAGAGACTGATTAAAAGCACACAAACTGGTAAGTACCTGTCCTGTTAAGTGGTGGTGATAAGAACTACACAGAAAGATGTAGAAGAAGAAGAAAGCAACAGAGTGTTACCAGCACTTGCTCTTAATGTAGCATGATGACTGGGGAGGCTCCTTCCTCCCCAACCTGAGTAATATTTGAATAGGATATCTTGAGAAAATGAGGGAGTCAATGTCATGTGGATAGACACAAAGAGTTTTCTAGTTGGATGGAAAGGAAAGTGCCCAGGCCATGAGGAAGACGCATGCTCCGTGTGTTTCAGGAAGAGCAAAGAGCAATCATACCGGGGTGGTCGAAGGAGAGAGAGGGTAGTAGGAGATGTCAGCAAGATCATAAGGAGCCATCTTCAGCAAGGGAAATATCTAGAATTTTACTCTCAGTTAGATGGAAAGTGTATTCATCAGCATTTGAAATAGAAGTAAAAGCACTAGGCAATTTCAAGAACAGTATAGAGTGGGTGTTTGAGTATCACCACAAAGGGTACAGGAGTGAGTGACTCCTAGAAGGAGACATCGAAGTACGTTCCCAAAGGCAATTGCTATCAGTTCTTATCTAGACAATGGGGAACTAGGGGCATCTTTTAGATTCCATTCAAGGATTAGCAAGCCATCAACAACCATATCCACTTCCTGCCACCCCAGAATCCATCACTGGACATCAAAACAGCACTACACAAGAATCCAGAGTCTCCACCACTCTGGTTGCTGCCAGCAATGACCAAATGGCAGCAAGATATTCTGCTTAACTTGTCTTTAGAATCTTACTGGGGTGCTTGAAATTGGGAGGAGTAAATGTCATTGTAAAACTTGACTTTCCAGCTTTTGTTATAAAGGAAACAGAGCAGAAGGACCTTCCACTAGACTGAGAGATCCAGTCACTAGCAATCCCCATCCTGTTCACCACTGGCAGCCACAGGAGGCTGTCAAGGAAAACCATGACCTCAGGAATTGTATCCGGACCCACTCTAGCTGCTGTGTAGAGAACAGACCATAGAAGACCACACAGGAGGCTGCTGAGACATCCAGTGAGAGATAGCATTTTGGTAGAATGCTGTGTTGAGAAGAAATGTTGTCATGTACTGGAACTCGTTCATCGAGTCGATCTCATTCATTCATCCAAAGGTCTATGTATTTTTGTCATACACCATATCAAATGCTTGAGCAAATATATCTGTGTGATCTTACTCAAAACTGAGTAAACATTTCTATAAAACTAATGGTGAAATGTGTATGGCTATACGAATCAAAGCTTAATGTTAAACCATCTCCCCAGAGATAGTCACCTACATCAAAAAATTGAAATGCATTTAGAAGGGTTTTATTTTTTAGCATCAAAAGAGAAATTAATGTTGTCCATATTTAATCCAGTTGGCTACATGAATAGCCTGTCAAAACTTGTAGGAATTCCTATTTCGGACAATTACCCCTTTGCAGAGTTGATATGGGACCAAAGCACCTCACACGTTTGGCGGTATCATTTATGTGTATGTCCTGCATGGAAGCTCATTATTTTGTACCTCAGTATGTAGTCAACACTCTGATGAAGAAATCAGGATCATGTAGCCAAAGTGGGTTCTTATACAAAAATACAATTTTATTTGGTTTCTTTTTCTCAATTCTTGAAATTCATTCAGATTGATGTCAAACTCCAAAAATAAATGCCACTTGATGGCATTTAAATTTTCCTCTGAAGTGTGTGGGTAGGTATTAAGCAGGTGATTGAAGACTAGACTTCAGAATAAACATAATTTTTATCCTTTGACCAAATATATTTGTAAGTAAAAATAAATCAGCTTGCCTGTTAGACCCCGGTGATAGTTTTAACTTTATGTTTGAATTTTTATTACTTTGTGTCTCTTTTTAATATAATAACATAAACATGTGCTTTGTTTTTTTAAAAAGAACACTGTCCTTGACTGCTTTTGTGGAAAATTGCATTAACTGAAACAATTTTAAGATTGCATGTGTGACTATACAAGGGGTAATCAAAACATGCAGTATATATTTAAAATTTAAAAATTATTATAGGAAAAGACACTTTGCCATTAATACCCCTCAGAATACGCCCCCTTGTTTCCACCACATTTAATTTCCTTGTTCTTGCCGCTTTCTGAAGCAGTTCTGGAACTCCTGTTCCCAGCGTGTCTTGATCAAGTATGATTAAAAAATACCGTGACTGCTGCCATGGCGGGGGGGCCGTCCACGGAAAGGCAGGTGTGGGAAACGTTAGGGGATCTTCATCCGCCATTCACTGGGTCTGGTATGGTGTGAGTCTGGCTCTTTCCCAAGACAAAATGAATGCTAAAGGTAAATATTTTCAATATATTCTGGACTTGCAGGGAGCCAAGATAGCACCACTAAAGCCTGCAGTGAAAGAGGACTTCCAGAACTGCTTTGGAAAGTGGCAAGAAAGACGGGATCAGTGTGTGTGAAGTGGGGTTGGGATTGGGGTTGGATGTATTGTGAGGGGCATTAATGGCATTGTGTCTTTTAATATAATAATTTTTTTAAAAAGTTCATATTTTTTCAACATATTATACATATATATATATATGCATGTGTATGAAATAGGATGACCATTTATATATGTGTGTGTGTGTCTTCATAAATTTGGGTTGTTAATTTAACAATGACCTGATCCCTTCTGTAAGTTTTATAAATTATACAGACATCCCTTGTTTCACAACCTACCTGTGCTAACAAGTGTTCAAACTCAGAACCCGCATTCAGGACTGGAACACAGGAACATGAGTGGCAGTGCAGGATAGCGTGGCTTCTTCTATAGCCCAGTGCTGTCATTTCTGCCCGTTGTACTGTACTGTACAGTACGGTAGCTTTATGTTGTGTTAAACATTACAGTACTGCATTTAAGAGACATACAAGTAAGACCAAAGTCATCAAGTTGGAGTTTAGTTTGAGCATGTCTGTGTTGGTAACTTTTCTCTGGTTGCTGGGACAAAATACCCAACACCTAAAATGAAGGAAGGAAAGGTTTATTTAGCTCACAGTTTCTGGAGATTTCAGTCCATAATCAGCTGGCTCCAAGGCAGGGTGGCATGGCACTGGGGCAACACTTCAAAGCAGCAGCCAGAGCAAAAATGGGAAAAACAAGCCTCTTCTCCCTTATATTGTACACAAGCCACCGCCCCCCTCCAGGGTGGGTGTAGCACTCAAAAAATCTCCTTGCCCTCCTTTGCACAGGATGAGGATATGTACAAAGTAAGAACCCTGGCTCCCTGCTGAGTCTCTCAGTTAAACTTCTAAATGTCTCAAGTTGACACAGTATATCAACCATAACAATTTTATGTTCTGTTATATGCTATAGTACTGCATTTAAGAGACATACAAATAAAACCAGTCATCAAACTGGAGTTTACTTTGAGCAAGTCTTTGTTCTGAATATTGTAATGCATATGCTATATACAGTTATACAGTTCCTATATATACTATATATAGTTCCTCATTTAGTGTCCACTTCACTTACCAACCTAGTCTCTGAAATGCAACTTGGTCCTTAAGCAAGGAATATATATATTTTAATGTGCTTGATTAAAGAAATGATGTTATTTTACTAGGTAGTATGATATAGATGGTAGAAGGCATAAAATTATCCTTTAAATTTGCAACCTTATATTTAAAAATAACTTGAATTAAGTAACCTGTTCTTACTATTAAACTAGTACAGGACAGATGTGTTTAATAAAGAAGATGGTTTTAAATTGTGTATTTCTAGAATATCTCCTCACACTTCAGGGGTGGAGTCCATTGTTAAAACGGATGTGATAGTCTAGTCTGGTGCGGTGGGGTACCTCCGTGATCCTACTTGGATTACACAAGGCACACAGAGAACTGTGAGACAGGGCAATCTCGAGTTCAAGGCCAGCTTGGGCTACATAGCAAGGCTCTATTTCAAAAAAGAAAGAAAAAGTGGATGGGATCTATCCATCTATCTATATTTATTTATAAGTGTTCATATATATGTATTCATAGGTACATGTTTTGTGTCCATATATATGAGATATACATTTTTAATAAATGAGACTGTTTATTCCTGGAAGACAAGGGATTTATACTATTTTTAACATTTTTATCTTTTATGGTAGTTTGCACATTTGAGCTGCATTCAGTAAATATTTATTGAATAAATGAGTGCAAGTGCATACCCTTGCCTGATACTCAAAGCACAAAATGTGTTCCTTAGAATGACCATGGATCAAGGGAAATCATGGTCTCTTCTTCATTCTATTTAATGTTTCAGCTGAGAATTATAGGTGTTCATTTAAACATGTTAAGGCTTTGTTTGAAAAAAAAAAAGAAAGAAAAAAGAAAAAAACATTTCCAGTGATCCATATTTACCAAGGACCTTGTTGGACCTGTTTCTGCAGTGTAAATGGGTGACTCCGGGCTCTTGCTTTTAAACTGCATTTACCGAACATTGTTTTTAATCAATATATTTTGAAAGTCTCCAAATTTCGTTTATAAAATTGTGTGCTTCAATTTGTGGAGCAAATATGATGTGAAATGTTTTAACTCATTCTTAAAACCACATCCAGAGATAAGAAAGGTGTCTACAATAGAAAGCGGGACTTTCTGTTCGTGTAAGGTTCCATTTGTAACCTTATGAAATGAAAGTATCTTTTAAAAGTGCATCATCTTTCCCAGAGTCTACATCCGCACCTGCTTTAATATTGGCTACGTTTTCCCTCTCCGAAAGAAAGAAGGTGTACTTTGTACTCAATATTCCTTGCCCTTACTCAGCCACGCACCTCTCCAGTGCTTGGCCAAGAGTTTCCTGTTTACTTCTATGACCTCAGCTAGCCTTCTTCCCTTCCTTCCCAGTCGGGGCGATTTTTCTAAGGAGGAAACCTAATCATGTCAGTGTCCTGCTTACCCTTTCTAATGGCTCCCTGTAGCCTGGAACATAGAACTTGAAGTCACTCCTGGTTCGTAAGCACCCACAGTGGGCCTCTCAGAGTCAGGCACCTACTGTGCCTTTTGTTTCCAATCCAGGTACTTTCCTCTGGGTACGCCCCACTTCTTACCTTGTTGTCTCATAAAACCTCCTCCTCCTTCAAGACTTTAGCATCATCTCCTTTGTGATCCAAGAGCTGCAGTCCTCCCTCAGGGGCCTGGAGTACCCTAGACAAGCCCATCCTGGCCTGGCACATGTGACTTTAAGTGTTTACAGATGGCTATGTAGACGAATTTCTTCTCTGGAAGTCTGTAAGACTATTGAATGTAAGGATCATGTCTTCCACTACCCGTCATTTCACAGGGTCTGAGATATAGCACGTAGTAGTCACAAAAGATGGGCTTGAAAGAATGAAATCTATTTAAGAGAGCTATTGTTTGAAATTTGTTTTTGCAGATGAAATGCAGTCTGTTTCTTCCAGCAGGTGTCGCACTAGATCTATCTTTTTAATCTTGTTTTTTTTTGGCTTTTCAGCTTTGCTGTAACGTATTAATTGGGCTGTTATGGGAAGGAGATGATAATTTAGGCACTGTTTACAGAATAAAGCTGATTTAACCTTCAGTTTTTCTATGAACGGTTTTTTTCCAAATGCAGTGTTCCAACTGAAATTGCCAAAGTAAAAGGAAGACTTCAAATTTGAAAAAATGATTAAAGTGAAATAAAAATTCAACCTCGTGCATCAAGTTAAGAATGCAGGAAAAAATGTAGAGCACAAAACCAACACCTTTAAATGGTAATAGCACAATAATAGTTATAATCACACAACTGTTTCTTTCTACCTCCCAAGAACAATGCAAATTGCGTTTGGTATTTGAACCAGACCATGCAATAGAAAATCAAGGCCCAGAATATGAAATATGTCTTGCTTAAAAGTGTCTTAAACTTTGACTTATCCAGTATAGAGAACTTTTAATTGTAGCTTTTTGAACATTAGACATATAACACTTTTACAAAATGAGAACCAGGGAAAATAGAGACACGAACAAGAAAGGAAGCAGCCTGGAGATTATAATTAATCATTGAAGGTAGGAAGATAGACAGTGAAAATAATTCCTTAAATAGTATAGGCAGGGATTGGGTATATGTTATTGAATACTGGCAGCTCAGGATAGAAAAGGGAAGAGGGAGTCATGGAATCAGAAAACCCTGGTTATGTGTTCTACAATGCACTAGGCCTAAGGTTATACATACCTAACCACTAGGACTATGTGTTTCCAAGCATACTTTGAAATCTTCCACCCATCTGCAAAGGGTATTGCAAAGATCAAATAAGTTAATGTGTGTAAAAGTTCTTTATGTTCTTCAAACTGCGATATTAGCATGAATTAGTAGTAAAGGTGTCAACCTAAATAAAAACAGAGTTTCTCTGAAGAATACTGACTTTCTTGGGAATTACACTGCAATAGGAATAAAAGGGTCGTGGCAAACTATGGGCATATTCAAAGAGGTTCAAACATGAGAATGTTTTTAAAATGAGAATGATTGTAGCAGATATTTGGAACAGGAATCTTTGGCTGCGATTACTAAAAACAAGAATAGCGCCAAAACAGGGTTTACTAGTTATTGGGCAGAGTTAGCAGAAATACTTTTGGTGTGAGGTTGTGGTGTGGCCTCTGTGTAAATTTGTGGTTCCCTCTGTCTTTTGTGATAGTTACTATCAGGCAATCATGAGTAAGAACTATTTCGTCACAACCTCCCAGCTTCCTTAACTATTTTTTTGGTAGGTTTGACATAAATGACTCTATCTTGATCTGAAGACTTTCACATTTCTTTTACTGTACAGAGAAGTGAAAATCTCATTGAACGAGCACCTATCGTGTGTCAAGAGCAACACCACTTACTTTGCATGAACATCATATGCAATTATCTTCTGGTGGGAAAATTTCTCTTCAAGGGTTTCTACTCAAACAACTGCAACAGCAACTCCTCCTCCCTGATCTTTCTCTTTCTTTCTTTCTTTCTTTCTTTCTTTCTTTCTTTCTTTCTTTCTTTCTTTCTTTCTTTCTTTCTTTTCTGAGCCTGCTAATGGTGTCCCTGTAACTCTGACACATGGAAATGATAGCTATTACTGCCCAGTCATAAACACTGAAGGATCTTGATGAAGTGTGAGCTTTACCAGAACTGGTAGTTTTCAGTTTCCAGATGCCTTGTAGGAGTGGTGAGTTAGAATTAATGCTTCTAACCAAGCTGTGGATATGTTTGTCAAAAAAATTCCGGGTGGAAATTTTCTTTTGAAGATGTAAAACACAATTTCTCATCAGATCAAGATTATATATACCTTGTAGAACTTTTCAGGTGATGCAATGAGAATTTCTATTTCCAATTCAAGGGTTTCTTTGTTTACAGGGCAAAACCAACTTTGGAAGATGACACTTTGAGACAAAAATACTAACCTTATCCTAGATAAATTCAGTAAATTTTATTGAATGAATTAAGATTAGGCCCTGTTGCAGGAAATACTGTAAGTCCATATTTCTAAGGTTATTGATCTCATTATATGCACAGAATTATAAATTATTTCACAGTCTGTGATTTCTATTCAAGAAATACAATGGATCAGCAAAATATATTGTCTTGTATGTGTATGTTTTGGGGTGCATTGGACTCAAGATTGTTATTGTTGTAATGAACACAGTTTGGTTGACAACAATAATGAAGAATAAAATAGTGAAAGAGAGAAAGGAAACTCCAGGATTTTATTCAGTTTCTGTTTCAGAAAGCAAACCCACCAGCAGTGCGTACCCTTAATTCCATCCTAAGATTTTATTTTCCTTTTTGTCACCTTTGGCTTTTCTATAGATTATACTTGAAGTGTTTGCTGCTAAAAGAAACCAAATAGTGCAGGAAATTAAACTTTTCATCCCCCCAAATTTGCAGACATTCAGATCAGTTATCACACAAACACTGTCAGAATATTAGCAATCTATGCAATGGATTACAACTTCTATAGATTTTCTTGTGCACTTCTGCAAATCTTCATTATTTCCCTGATGGTTGAACTGAGATTATTTCCAGTTGGCAAAAAAGCCGGTCAAATACTATGTCAGTTGCTGATTAGTAGCTCTATTCCTTGACAAGGTTACCATGCTTCCCTTTGATGTTTCATCCAATGTGGAATTAATGTTGTTCCAGGAGGTAATGGAAATGACCTGAGTCCCACGTCAACCAAACAGGCCGGACAGCAGGACAGCCTTGCAGTTTGGTCTTTATGAGTAATCAGACATTCCATCACCACAAATCCTGTCTGTCAGGTTTCCCCAAATAAGCTGGATTTATTAATACAGGTTGTTACTCCTTGTTCCAATAATGAGCTCCACTACTGGTGGTTGCTCAAAGAATCACAGAAAAGCAAAGCAGCAGACTTGTCATTAGAGAGCACACTACACAGGCAGTGGGAGTTGGATATAGCTTTTAACTCCATGCCATTGATGGTAATTTTTGGTTGCTTGCCTGATTTGCCTGGGGCAACTAAAAACATCATCTGAGTTTTATTCAGGCTAATTGTCAGCCTGTGCAGTGGTCCCAAATTTCAGACATGATTGACAACCAGGTACATATCCTCAGGTACACGAACCTCCAGTTCATAGTCATTAGCACACAGTTACTCAGGCTGGGCTGCCCCAGAGATGTTCACAAAGGCCAGAAATCTGCTGAGTCCAAACAGCTCTGGGCAGGAGCAATGGCATGCTGTCCCCAGGTGTTCACGGCTCTTGCTGTCTCGTTGATCCATGCATAGAGAAAGCTGGACTGTGTGGGGACTGTTGGCGACCTTGTTTGACACCCGTTTGTGTGCGAGGTGTTTCAGGCTGGACACCATCTGTCCTGCCTTGGCCACTGTATCATCATGTGACTGTCACTCTACATGGATGGATTTCTTTGAATAGCTGAGTGTATCATGCATTAGCTAAGTAAAAAAAAAAAAAGATTGTCTAAACCCTGGTGCTGCTTATCACATGTCTCCTCACTTTAAAAAACCGTAACACCATCTCTCTGTGACTTGTCTATGATTTTAAGGGGCATACATGACTATAAAATAGATGATTATATCTATATATTGCATGACTTTTAAAGTCTAAATACATCTCAGACTTCTCTCTCTATTCTTTTAAAATACATCCTCCACACAAACGTGCCTGTTATTATCTTCTTCTTTTCTTTTCTTTTCTTTTCTTTTCTTTTCTTTTCTTTTCTTTTCTTTTCTTTCTTTTTTTGGTGCTTCTAGTGCTTTGTTGAGTAATTAAACTTGTATTAAAATCAAAATCCCTATAAACAAGCTGTCAGCGATTACATCTGTAGACAGTTGACATCAGATGTGGTATGTACTGAAGCATTATAACTTTTTCAGGGAAAGATGCTTGAAATTACATAGTAAATATGACATTTTTGCCAGTCTGAAAACAAAAAAATCCAAGGATTTAAAACTTCCACAAGGTCTCCTGGTGCTCACTCTACTTTAACTTTGCTACGTTCCTAGGGATCCTTCCTGGGAATGACTTTTATTTCAGACCTGGGAGGGTCTTCATATTCCTTTGGGGGAAAAAAGCTGCACCCTACATATCCGGGCTGGTGTTACCTCGGGACGCAGCAACCTTCCAAGAGCTTTTATTCTAGAGAAGATCTCTCAGGAAGGAATTCCAGTCGATGATGCAGCCTTCTTCAGACCTTCCCTAGACTACTTCCTGCTTGTCTTTATCTTCGGTTGCTAAGAGATAGATCCCTGCTCCTCCACAGGGAGACAGAGATGCACACTCAGGCTTCCTGCCTTCCCCACCCTTCTCTGAGGGCCAGGTTTTCCAGATTTGCAGAGTCCAAACCTGTAGTTATAAACTGGAAGCCACTGGAAATATTCTGATCACAGGTACATTTTGTTTGTCCTAAATAGTATTTTTAAAAATTTGACATTTCACTCAAAACATCTGCCTTTTTGGTTTTGTTGGACAAATCAGAAGATATGTTAATCCTAGAAGACATTTCTAGATGGCAGCAAATAGCCCAGGAAAAGCTGAGTGTAAGGCAGGCTGTGCAATGGGACTGCCACTCCTTAGTGTTTTGTGTTTTTCTCCTGCATTTGTTTTTTTGATTCCTGGCTTGAGACCATAGTGAAGAACAAAAATATTCCACATCAGACACTTCTTTCACAGTGGAGGTCACAGAACTCAATCTTATACACAGTGATATTAAGTTCTTCATTTTTATTTCCACTTACTTTTCAAATTCTCTACTGAAACAGCCACAGTCATTTATTGCAATATATAGAATTTCTGTGGCTTTTTGGGTAATTGTATAAGGTCTGAGGAAAACAATGAGCAGATGTAAGAGTTGCATCAACACCTTATAAACCCTCCCTTCTGGAAGCAGGCAATGGGAATTCGAGATTCGCAAGGGATTGGCATAGTTTCAGCTCCATTACTCAAGCACAAAGTTTCTTAGAAGTCTTATAATCCACTTGCTTTCCTATAACTCTGTAAGAATTTTCTATAGAGAATTTCTGGTTCTCTTTCTTGATCACTTCTTGAGGCAAAAAATCTTCCTACCATAAATATTTACTGTCCATTCCATTTTTGGACTTGCCTTCTGTAAAATGGGTAGAAAGTGTGTCTGATCTCATAAGGATGTTGAGATAGGGTTTTTAGTCATTTCCTTCTGGAAAGGTTGTACTTTCATTAAGCCAAACAGTATCTCAAAACTTATGACAATCTCCCATGGAGCTACTCTAATCCATCCCTCTTTTTCATGCAACTTGTTCAAATGTTTAATGACACTGATGCTTCTCAAAGTCCCATTATGTTTGGTTTAAACGCCATCAGTATTTCATTGGTTTCTCCTATGACAGTTTCTAGAGTGTTCACCATTTTTGTTGATGTACACAGTCTTTTATATTCTGTGCTCAGAAGCAGCTCTTCATTTTGGAGTAATGAACGTCATACCCAGGGTAAGTGTAACAGACTTTTTATTTAATTTTAGCAGAAGTCACAGAGGTAGAGGACAAAACATGTGCTAATAGGGTTGCTGAATCCAAAATTGTAAGGGCTACCATTCATATGAATCCTGGTGAAAGAATCCAAGTGAAAAGTTCACCCTGGACTTGTGCATGGGGCGCACAGCCTGCGTGAGTCTACCTGAAGCTCCTGACGTACCCTGGAGAGAAGGGCTGGATGCACATTCCAGCTGTGCATCAGTTCATCTCCTGCTGTCAGGGAATTGGAAGACGGCAAGGAGTTTATTACCAGGAGCAAGAAGCCAGTCGCGAGGATTTCACTGGAGAAAGCAATCGATGTGTCAATTTCTCCTTGTTCCCACGCCCATCTGCCATATATATGAGGGACTGTTTCTCCCTCACCTTAAACAAATGAGGTTATCAGAGTACACCTTAGAGAACACAGCCTCTGCCTATGAATTCAGAGACTATGGTGTCTGGTATGTGCCTTGAGATAGAACTGTCATATTTGCACTGTGTTAACAATGTGATCCACGGAGGACATTGTACATCTGAGAGTTCAAGCCTGTATCACATTGATGTTTGTCTAGTTGCCATAATCACAAAATTATTTTATATTGGGTTTCTAAGCAACTAAAACATCTAGGTCTTTTTCAAATGAACTGAAATTTGGCCAGACATCTTGATATTTTATATGAGTAACTATGTTTTTGGATGCTAATTTAGAAGCAACTTGCTACAGAGACAGCAACACCAGATTTAGAATGCCTTGGTGGGCATCTCTGCTTATCTACTGACTTGGTCAACCATTAATCTCTCTGCACCTAATTTTTCTTATCTGTATCATGAAGATAATAATGCCTCCCCCCAGAAATCAAGACTTAAGTGAAATAATGTGTATGGGTAGATAAGTACTGATTTCCTTCTGCTTTCTTGGAGGACACTCACAATTCATGATTTGTTCAATCCCAACTTCCCTGCAGGGGACAGTGTGACACAGAGGCTGAGAGCCATTACCAAGGAGGTGTTATCACTTACAGGTGTGTGACTTCAGGAAAATTACTTTAATTCCCTGCTTCTCAGAACCTTTTCCTGTAAAAAGGTGGAAATAATAGTATTTGAGTATACGATAAGACATGACATTTAAAGCAGTTGGCACACAGCTTGGCACACAGCATGTATTCAGCAATTTTTTTTAATTGTCATTACTACGGTTCCGGGTACTGCGACTAGAGTAGAGTTTATTTTCTTTGATGACAAGGCCTGCAGCTGTCCTCCACAAACCCAGACGCAGCATCTCTTTGCAATGCACTTAGCCATCTTCTTGTTCTGGTGATCGCTTAGGAGCCCTTAGTTTAGTCTGCAAATAAATAGCATGTTTCCAGCAGGAGGAGGGAAGGAAGGAGGAAGGACACTGAATGCCACGGTAGTGAATAGTTTCATTCTTTCCAACGTGTTTCTTGCCAATTCTTCTGAGATATATCTTCCTCCAAATTCTAGGTGTCTTGTCTATGTCCTCCTAAATAACCAGGTTACTCTGATCCTGTCACTCTCATTTCATCCTTTTATCTAATGGACTCAGGAGGAGGTAACCCGCTGAATTCCCTCCTCTGTGTTCTCTCTGCTCACCCTGCTTTAGTCATCATCTTCCCTTGGTCATCATCCTCTTTTCCTGCTGTTTTTGGGTACTTCTGGGGACCCTAGGGATGAACTGAGTTATCAGGACCTGAGTTCCAAAAAAGTGGAGAAATGTATCTTTAGGCTTGTCCTGGCCAACATTTGAGATTTGGGATTTGCGTAATATATTTTTTAAATTATCATTAACATGATGAAAAAGATTGTATTTTATTTAGAAATTGTAATAACTAATGTTTTCCTATGAGAAAGCTGCAATGAGATGAGCCATTGTGAGAGAAAAAGAATAAAATTTATTTTTATTTAGCTTTAGTCATTTTGCTCTCTATAATTATATATTTTTTTCTAGATATGTAGAAATCCTAAGACTTGCTTAAAAACTTTTATTATTCCTTTAATAAGTCCTTGGGAATTGGCAATCTTAGATTGGGCATTGCTAGGTATGACATTAGCCAGAATCATTAAAACCAAACCTGCCAATGAGAGAGATCCCATATTGAAGAATACAATGATTTAAAATTTGAAATAGCTTATTTCATTTTTATTTGTTTCTCTAGTGTTAAGACATTTGTTCTGATTACTAATATATTCTAAGTCATTTCTCACTTACTTAGTGGAGAATTATCTCTAAGTCATTTCTCACTTACTTAGTGGAGAATTATCTACTTTCTTTTCAGGGAAGAGAGGTGTGGTAGAAAAAGCAAGAGTTTTGAACCAGAAATATCTGTTTCTTCTACCTACATGATGGTTGACCTTCACTAATCTAGTAAATCTGAGAATGGGTTTACCAGTAAAAAAGGATCTTACTACCCACCTCCTAAGACTGATGTGGGGATGAGAGACGCTCCACATAGACAGTGACTAGAACAATATGAGTATCTAATAAAATGCAGCTATTACTAGGAGAATGAGAAAATTACCTTTTTGGATGTTACCACATGCCAAGACTTCCTTCTTTTCTGATGAGAGAACAGAGGGTTGGAGAAAGTAAGTAGATTTACTAAAGTTAGGTAACAAAAGCACAGCTGTGTTCATCACCATAGACCAGTTTTACTGTGATTAACAACAATCTCCAAATCTCAGTGGCCTTAATCACCAAAAGTTTGCTCCCATCCACAGTTACTCTTGTCCACCATGGTTCTGGTTGGAGTTGAGGGGCTCTGTTCCACGTCAGGCTTACATAGGAGGCGAACTGGGGAAACACCAGTATCTGGAATGGTTAGTTGTGCATGGAAAAGAACGTTGAAGAATTCCTGTAGGAACTCTTAAAATATTTTCCCCAGGAGTGTCACACATCACTTTTCATTCATATTTCATTGACTGTAACAAGTCACATGGTGATGCCTAACTAACATCAAGGGAGGGGAGACATGACCCAAAGTGGTTCTGTCTTCGCAGTGACAAAATTCAATTCAAACCCAGGTCTCTGGTTTATGAGTGGACAAATACGGGATGCACAACCTCTCACATCTTCTTAAATAAATTCTTTACAACATGGTGTCCTTGGTGCATCAGAAATGGGAATTTTAGAATTTATAATATCACTTGCATATCAAGTCTCAAGTGTGGGGGAATGATGCCCCGCAAAATGAAAGTGTACATGGCACTTCTTTTTCTGTGATTATGGATAATTGAAACTATGTGCTCTGAGAGACTGTGCCTCTTTATTATTTATTTGCTTTTTAAATCAATGAAGTTGTGCATTCACCTCTATACCCCTTTTGCTGCTTATTAAATGTTTCTCCAGACCATAGCACACTCCAATGTGAATCATTTTGCTTTTTTCCCTTTGGCTTACAGCTTAGGAAATAGCTTTGGTCTCTTGTGTGTGTTACTACCGAAAATAACAGAGAAAGGATTTCTGTGACATTCTGCACTTCCATTTCCAGTGTGGTGGGACCTGGACTTGTCAGAGCATTTCTCCCACATCCCTGTCTGACTGACCATTTACTCAGGGAGAAAAGCTCTCTATAGTGATAGCCTCACGCAGGTGCAGAGAATAAACTTTGTAATCATGACTCCTCTTCCTCCATAAAATGTGGAATCTTCTGTGGGCTTTATTAAGATTAAAAACACTGAAAAAAGAAACTTAGAGGAAGGGAGAAACCTTACATTATTATTTTTCTTTTTTTCTGGTAAGTCTAGAACCCAGATCCTCCTACCAGGCAAGTTTTCTACCACCGAGCCACATCTCTAGCCTAAACTCTCACATTTCTGGTCTTGGATTAACTATCGGAGTTGTATTATAAAATGGTATCTCAAGGGATCTTGTTATTTTTGTTTGCAAGAGAATTACTAAAGATCCAGGACTGCAGCCTTGCTGCTTTAATCTGCCTCTATTGACAGATGTCGCTGCTTTGGGTTTTACTGGACCAGTGGGTAATTTCTGTATAGTTTGTTTCTGGAATGTTCCCAAATTCAGTCCCTAGCTTGGCTGTATTTGGAGGTGTGGGAACTGTAAGAGGTCGGGCCCAGTTAGGTCTTTAGGTCATGGTGAGAAGTCCCAGAAGGGCATAGAAAAGCTCTTGCCTTCCTCTTCCTTTCTTTCACTTCCAGCCACATGATGAATACTTTTCTTGACCACACGCTGCCCACCATGGTGAGCTACTTTATCACAGGCTGAAAGGCAATGAGACCAACTGATCATGGACTGATTTTCCAAATGATGATTTAAAATAAACATTTCGCTTTGAAAGTTGACTACATCAGGTATTTGTTTTATGGACGTGAGATTGGCTAACACAACCTCTTTAACTCCAAGTCAACAATTCTATCTTCCCCTTTGTGTTTTCTTTGATGCCTATTCTGCAACATCTATTGATTCATGTCTTTTATTATAACAAGAAACTCTCATAATTCAAATTTTGTAATCATTTCAGTAGCGACAACACCTTTTCTTAACCTTTTATGCCATGAGGATGAAAACATTAGCTAAATAATTACTAGTGAAAGAGTGCTTGTTGGCAGAATACTTAAGCCCTATGAGAAAACTATAAACTCCATTAGAGGTGCTTATTTACATAAATCTAAGATTCTCATGACCAAAAATGTATTTTTATCTAATCAATATTTCTCAAGGTTCCTATAATGCTGCACTTCCTTAAGTTACAATATGAATTACAATATGAATGGGGAAGTGATAAAGCTATGTTTTAGTTTTTTAAATGTTATTGTCCAGAGGGTGTTTTACAAGCTTGAGTATCATCTACCTGAGATGAACAATCCCAGACAATCTTCTCCAGGCAGTGAATCTTCTAATCTAAGTTTAAAAACGGAAATGATCTCCTCTCCATGTAGTTCAAGAGCTCACAGTGCCTTCTTGCCTTGCAGCTGAACAAGATAATTGCTTGGAGTTTATGATAGCAGAATACTTGAACTCCTTTCCTATTCTGCTTACAAGAAAGAAGCACATCCAGTATCGCTTAAACCAAATGAGCCTATTAAAAAAATAGAGATGGCTGCTATTGAGGTGAGAGTGTGTGGAATATTCTATTTCCCCTGTCAGGAAACAGATAAATCATTTTGTTTGTTTATTTGTTTGTTTGTTTACAGAGGAAGAAATTCCTGCTCTTTGGTATCTTTTCACAAGCGACATGGTTGAGCTACTGTGCCATTGATGTTCCAATCACCTTCCAGAAACCTCACCTCTGATGCAGGAGAGTTTTAGGGGATTGTTGGTGAACTACATCATAACAAGCTGTGTTTATTACTTTTCTTACAAATTTCCTAGTAATTATGTCTATCTAGTAGACTCTGTTTCTCTCTTATTCTTGTTTTTTCCATCTCTTCCCTCTCCTGGTACAGAATCCTGGGACAAGATAGTTGGAAACAATCAGGATTTCGAGATGTTTTAGTACATTTTCTGTTGTTATGACACAGTACCTGTAACTGAGAAATTTTCAAAGGAAAAGGTTTTATTTATTAGAAGAATTCACTCATAGGATTATGGAGGCTGAGAAGTCCCAGAACAGGCTGGCTGCTAGCTGAATAATCAGATAAACTGGTAATTGGGCTCAGTTCCAATTCAGAGGCTTCAGAACCAGAGAAATTGACATGCAGTTTCTTTACTGAGGCAAGAGACCGAGGACCCCAGCTGCAAATCCCACAGTCCAAAAGCCGGGGTTCTCTGAAGCCCAAGCATAAGAAAAGAGCATCCAACTCCAGAAAAGAAAGAGCCTGGGATCCCCCTTCTTTTGCATTTTCATTTTCCTCCTGGGCCCCCAGCCTATGTGAAGGTTCCCACCCATTTAAAGGTGGTTTTCACATTCCAATATTGCCTGGAATTAGAAGGACCAGAAAGAGCGTTTCACCTCCCATCTAGACATCCCTGAACTCAGTCACACTTACACCAAAAGTTAGCCATCACACAAGGCTAGAGGAAATAATAATGTGATTAGTGAGAAATGCTGTTTACTATCACAAGCAGTAGGTATATAGCTGGAAATGGGGGTAGAAGGGACAGGAAGACCAACTTCCATCATAGCTTTTAGCACTTTGCTTTTCCATTTATTGTTTGCTATCCTTCTAGCTAATAGACTTCAACAGAGGAAGCAGGAATTGTGATAATCTCTGAGATTTCAGGTCTAGCAAATACCATTGATTTCACATGGTCACTAAATAAGTCCATTGACCATAAGCATTCCAGCTCATTTGTTTGCAGATTTGATCCAACTGAGAAATAGGGATGAAAAAATTTAGATACCTCAACTATCCAGGATGCTTGGAACTCTACATTGGGAATGTCCCTTTGAGTTTGTCACTCTACCCATTGTGTATGCCCCTTTCCTATATCTAATGCCATGCTTAACTGGATGGCTCATTGGAATTGAATGTTTTATGGAAGGCTCATGTCTTTGCATTATATAGAGAAATACCACAACCTGTAATACCACGATTTGGGAGACTGAGGCAAGAGAATGCCAAGTTTGAGGCTGGCTTGGGCAATTTACAAGATATTATCTCAAACCTAGAAAAAAAAGGGCTGGAAATGTAGTTCAGTGCTGGAGCAGCTCCTGGGTTCAATCTTCAGTATTACAAACAAACAGACAAAACCATACACTGGGCAATTTATAAACAATGGAAACGTTTTTTCACAGTTCCAGAGGCAGCGAAGTCCCAGATCAAGGTTTGGCGTCTGACTTGCGCTGCCCTCTGCTTCCAAC
>RJWT010004263.1:0-33850 GCA_004365215.1 Cuniculus paca | reverse complement strand
CCCAAGAGGGCGCAATCTGCCGGACTCCAAGATGGAGCCCTGCCGACCACTCTCTCCCGTGGGGTGGGGGTGGGGGTGGGGTGGAATTCCAAAGACTCACCCACTGCCAGCACAGATCTCCACGCCCGCAGCTCTCCTTCACTCCCGCGCCTCTCCCCATAGACCTCCGAGGTCGACCGCAGCTGCGACCATGACCGCAACTGCGACCGCGCGCGTCTCCAGGCTCAGCAGGTCTTCTGGCGGGGTGAATCCGGCTGCAGGCTGAGGCGCTGCCAGCCACCACCTTCTTCTTCGTTTAAATTCTTTTTATTCTCTTTGTGGGCTTCGAGTCATATTTTAGATTCTTCCTTGGTTCAGAGGACCCAGTTCCTTCCTTCTTGTCCTCTCCATGATGGTATATTCCAGCATCTGAACTGTTTCTCTCAGAGAGACTGTTTACTCTGCTGCTTACTGTTTGGCCATCTTTAGCTCCTCCCTCAGATTTTTAAATATTTGCACGGGATTTACTGGTCAAGTATCCCTAAACTGAAAATCCAAAATCTGAAATACTCAAAAACCTAAAACTTTTTGAGCACAGTGTTGATGCTCAATCTGTATTTCATGTTCTTTTAACAGTCCTCAACATTAGTTGATTACTTGAGGTATTCAACAAATACTTGGTGGCTGAGCAACTGTAATGGTTACCAATAAAAAAAACAAACCAAAACATCAACAACAAAAGCAGAAAATATCTGAAAGACACTAGAGGCAAAAAATAGTACCAATACATTCCATGAGGTTAATATGTGCCTCTATGTTTAATGCACCACAATTGTCTTTAAAACATGCTGTTAAATAGAAACATTAAATCTGACCAAAAATGACTAGTAGAAAGTTACTTTTCCCAAGTCAATTCCAGAATGCAGCTAACAAAAATTTCTTTGTTGTAACTGAAATTCTGTTAAGAATATCTCAAATAGAATTATTCAACACTTAGAAAAACTAAGGTAACTGACAGGTAGGAAGGAAGTCATGAGTTTAAGGAAAAATTGCAAAGAATATATTTAGATAAAAGCACAGAAAAATAATCAGTGTTATCTTAAAAAAAGGAATACACTTTGATGTATGGTTTAAGAGTAACTCACAAAAGCTACGGAGCGTTTCTTTATTATATTTTGTTATGGCTTTCAGCTAATGCCCCCCAAAGCCTCATGCACTTATAGTTGGGGCTTTTGCATCATGGGTGTGTGATACTACATTAGTCCACCAATTGGTTTAGCACAGTTTAGGGCACTGGTGGCAACAACCAATAGGCGTGTAGCCTGGATGGAATATAAAAGAAAAAGAAGAAGGCAGCCTGCCAAGCTACGAACTGTTTCTCCTCTGTGATGCCCCTCTGCTGTGCTGCCCTGCCTGGGAGCCAGCTGACTAAAACTAAACATCCAAAAATTGTGAGCTACAATAAATCTTCCCTCTAACTTGTAGGTGGTTGGTTTGTCCCAGCAATGAGAAAGTAACTTCGAAAAACATTACTAAAGAAATATGCATGTCAATTATCATAACAGTATACCATGCTTCCCCTACCAAGTAACTGCCTGTACTGCCATGAAACAGCACCTTCACCTACTGGCTCCCAGAGATTCTGCAACACCTTCCTATTTCCTTCACATAGCACCTTGTCCATCACATTCACTCGACAGAGTTGACAGCTCCAAAACGCAACTTCTGACCAAACTCTTCATTCCCCTGACCTGCCAAGGTAAGAAGTGATGTATAACAGGTTTCTCCATAGAACAGGCTTGCTAATTTTCTAATTTTCAATTTTTAAGAAGCAAAGAAATGCAAATATTCATTTAAAATAGCATGTATCAAGCACTTAAAAATTAGCAGGCAGTAAACCAGACATCAGAGATATACAGAGATGGTAGACAAAGCCCTGTCCTTGAGGACTTGCAAGCTAGTGAGGGAAATAAACAATACGACCTACTCTCGGAACAAACAGTATAGCAGAAGTTTGTACAGAGGGTGACACTACAAGGCAGCTACTGAGACCCCAAAGAAGCCTTTTTAAAGGGATTCTTGTGCAGAATCAAAGTTAAACAAAGGCATGCTAGACTAAGAGTGCGCCTAAGGAGAGCTAACATGTAAGCCAAGAAAGACTAGAAGGAGCAATGCATGCTGGGTCAAGAAAATCCCTGTGAGTGGCTGGTGAAGGTTTACTCAGAACAGGAGGCAAGGCTGAAGACACAGAGGAACCAAATGATGAAATATAGATTGTGTTTCACAGAGAAGCAAGAACCTCTCTTTGTTATAAAAGAACTGCAACATTTTAGCTTAATATTAAAATAAATTTCTGCACATATATTACTTCTCAATATACAACTTTCAGTCAAATTCTCTTAAACCACTTTATTGTTGATGTTGCAGAAGGCTGGGTGAATTAATAATTACTGTGTGATGTTTATAACCTAACTGACTGAGTTATAACCTAACTGACTGAGTCTATCTGAATCTGCCTTTTACCAGAGACACACAAGCCAAAGTATAGTAATATACTCTTCTATACACAATTGTATTTATATATAATTATTCAGAAATTGATATTAATGCTTAAGTTTTCTCACCTTTAAGGGAGTTACAAAAGAAGATCTTAATCTTCTATAACGCCTTCCTTACAAATTTCCATACACTTGCTCTATAATTTTTCTCAATTAGATGTCAGACTCAAGCAATCTTGTAAGAATTTGAACTGATAAAAATGACAACCAGAGTTAAGTTTTCTTCTAAAAAAATATTTTTGTACCAAACAGTATTCTATTCCTTCTTGAAATTAACTTCTGGAAATACTAAAACTAAATTAATTGCAAATCTGACTTTAGGAAAATGCACCCTACATAAACTGTGACTCCTTTACATCATTACTTCTTAAAATTGGTTCTTTTATTTCTCCCTGATTGTCAGAAAATTTCCTAAAAGACTATGTAACCAGATTCTAGGACCATGGTGACTGTTCCTGGATTCTGGTTTTTAGATGTGCATTACAGATGCCTAGCTAAGTTTAGTAGGTCTACTTCTCTACCCAACAGACATCTAACTTGTGCCAGGCCTTACTTCATTTCCATTATCCTACTTCCAAAGAACTAATCCTTTCTCGTCTTCTATTCTGACCACTCATCTCCCTGTGTTCCCTCAATAACACATTAAATTGAACTATTTAATATAGGCTAGACTATATACTCCTAGAAATAAAACTATTCATTTTAAAAATATACTTTAGGAGTCATTGTGCAGTGAAGACTTTCATACATATACTTATTTAAAATATACTATTTTTACTGGAAATTTTCTTTTGAAAAGTATAAATGTTTGCAAACAATTATACTACAACTTAAAATGCTCTCATATGAAACACTAAAATACCAATTCAGAGTTCTAAAACAAGACAACTAATTTTTCAATACAATTGTCCAGGGCTAAAGATTTTTTTTTATGTTTTTGTGCATAAACAATAACTGACATTACTCAAACTCCATCCCCTCCCCAAAAGCTCAACAACAAAACCTACATTTATGGGTAATGGAAGGGTTATATCTAAAAAATACTGACTATACCATGATATAATAGCTAGGGAGGGGAGGTGGAATCAAAGGATAATAGAATAGAAACCACCAGGCAAGGAGGCACATGCCTGTAATCTCAGCACTGTGGAGGTTGAGGCAGGAGGACTGCTGTGAGTTCAAGGCCAGCCTGGGTTACAAAGAGAGTTCAAGGCCAGCCTGAACACTATAGTGAAACCCTGTCTCAAAAAGACAGCTGAGTATGGACTGAAACCTCCAAAAAACTGTAAGCCAAATAAACCTTTCCTTCCTTAATTTTGGGCATCAGGTATTTTGTCTCAGCAATGAGAGAAAAGTAACCTGTTGCCTAAGATGGCCTTGAACTTGTGATCCTCCCGCCTCGGGCTCCCAAGTAGCTAGGGTAACAGATGTGTACCACTACACTTGGATAGAAGTAAGACTTTAAAAGGAGCTGTAAGTGTAGTCCAGAGAGAAGACAACAGGGGAGGGGATTCAACAGAATAGAAGGCACTGATTCTAGAATGCAGGGACCTAAGCAACATTAGGAGACATTTAGCTTTCATACAGCTAGATTAAAAAAATAGTCAAAATAGGAAACATTTAAGTGTCTATTTGTCTTGTTTTGGTCTGTTTCTTTCGTGCTGAGGATTGAACCCAGGGTTTCACACATTTTATCTAATTTAACCCATATGCTTTAAAAACAAAAAAACAAAAACAAAAACAAAAACACTTCCATGGCATTAAAAGCTAGGTAGAGAAGTTTACCAGCAAACAGGTTAGTCTGGAGTCTCTGCTACTCTTCTCTGGGGTGGCACATCGCCTCATCAGTGTACAGAGACCCGTTTAACGATCTCCGAGGAATTGGAGGAAAAGATAGCAGGAAATGGTGCCACGAAACTCGCTATCCACAGGCATAATATTGACTCTAGACCCATATCTCTCACCATGAACTAAATTAAAATTAAAACAATTTGCTGGGAGATAAAATAGGTAAAACTCTTGAAGATATAGGCATAGGTAAGGATATTCTGAACTGAACCTAACTACACAAGAAATAATACCAAGAATCAACCAGTGGGATCGCATCAAACTAAAAAGCTTCTGCACTGCAAAGGAAACAACCAGCAAGGACAGGGACAACCTATACAATAGAAAAATATCTTTGTCAGCTGCTCCCCAGACAAAAGACTAGTATCTAGAAAATAAAAAGAATTTTAAAACATTAGACCCCACCAAAATAAAAGAATAAAAAATGGACAATTGAAATGAATGGACATTTCTCAGAAGTACAAATGGCCAATAAGTACATGAAAAAATGTTAAATTTTCTGGCCATAAGGGAAACGCAAATTAAAACAACACTGAGATTCCACCTCACTCCAGAAAGAATGGCTATTATCAAGAAGTGAAACAATAACAAATGCTTGTAAGGCTGTGAGAAAACAGAATCCTTCTTCATTGTTGGTGGAATTGTAAACTATGTTGTACAGATATTATGGGATTCCAAAAAAAAAAAACAAAAATGAAGGAGGGGGAGAGGGATGGGTAGAAGGGGGAGAAGGAGAAGAATCCTACAAATTTTTCCATTCAACCCAGCTATTCCCCTTCTAGGTATCTTCCCAAAAGAATTAAAGACATCATATTACAGTAACACATGCATACCCATGTTTATACCAGCACAATTCATAATAGCTAAATCTTGAAAGTGGTCTATACATCCATCAACAGATACATGGATAAAGAAAATGTGATATTCATACACAATGGAGTACTACTGTCATAAAGGTTAAACTTAAGTCACTTGTAGGATAATGGATGTACCCTAAGACCACAATGTTAAGTAAATCACATACGAGACTGAATATTGCATAGTTTCTCTCATATGAGAAATCCAAAATATAAAGAGCAAAATAAAAGACAGATAACAGGAAACAGATCAGTCTTTTGCAGATAAGAAAGGCACCAAAAGATGGAGAGAGGGGTTTGGGAGGGTACGTAAAAAAAAATTAAGATGTGTTATGCGCATGCACCAACTCCCCGTAATAAATGTGAACATTATCTACCGCATACATGTACTAATGACAATTTTTAAAAAGAAGAAGTAAGTTTAAAAAAGTAGCTAACATTTAGAGATTTTTACCCAGGTACCATTCCTACTTCAAAAACTTTATATATATCGTTTCATTTCATCCTCCTAACGGTCTGTAAAAGAAATTTGATTCTTTTCATTTTTCATGAAGAAACAGAGCACTGAGGTAATTTTCAGACAGGATCCAAAATTTGAAAGAACTCTGTTCTTCACCTCTGTGAAATTAAAAGTATGGTCCTTCTGAAATTATCACTGATTGGCTATTGTACTCTTTAATAAGGTAAGTTAGGGATAGGCAGTGGTACTATTAATCTTTTCAAACTGTTTTCATACCCAACTCATTGTTTGACTCACATAACAACTCTAGAAAAAAGTACTACTAGACAGGGAAAGAAGCATTGGTTGGCTATGTAGCTATCCTCATATTTTTCCAACAGCCCAGGAGTATAATTTTCAAACATCCAGTTCAGTGTTTTGGCTTTGAACTCTGCTAACTCAACAATGTAGCCCTTCAGATAGATCAATGGCTATCAAGAGTCTTCAATCTGACATAAATACAACAAAGGTACAAATACGATGAGCTGATGAATTAAGGAAATTCACTCTCTCTACTGACTTGAAGCCTACAGTTGATGAAATCAGCCCACACACCTTGATTTCTGGGAGCTGCATAACTTCAGGAAAGACTTCAATGCAATTGGAGTGAGCAATCACAGTGTGCATGCGCCTGCAATTCATGATCGTGGTTGGAATGGCTTTCAGTTTGTTACCACTGACATCGATTTCTTCAAGTTCCTCCAGTTTTGCCATTTTACTAAAAAAGAAAAAAAAAGCTAATAAAGGAAGAATTTGTAAAATTACTATAAGGCACGTTAAACACATACAATGAAAAAATCAGAATCACACTGGACTTTAAAGTCTGGCTTGTAAACAAATGACATTTTTTTACCATAGTTTTCAAATATCTTAAGTATTTTATTGTCTCTTTTCCTATTACAGAACAAAAACTTAACTTCATCAAATTGGCAACAAGAAGAAAAAGGATTTTTTTCCACCTAAAATTTGTGCGTGAGCTATCTTGGCAACAATCTGTTATGTTGCTTAATCTGAACTCCAATGAGAATCCTCCTTAAATGGGTCAAAAGGCAGCATTAATCCAATATAACTGCTTTAAGACAGCTTACTTTGAGAACATGATTTCTTACTATTGGCACTGAAAGCTCAAGAGGATGCGAAGAACAGTGTAGTAGCTCCTGTTAAGATAGGCTTTACTCTTCAAACCCCGCACATGGTTACAAGGTAGTGCTGAAAACCATTCAAATATCTCTTGGCCTCCTGGCAGTGCCCAAATACAAACTGGGCCCTAAAGAAATTTTTTGACTCTTGTTAAATGCTCCAACACTCTAACTTTACTTTAATAATATGTTCTAATGTAACTGAATGCTTTCATTCAATAATCCTTTATTGTTTCCATCATCATCTATAACCTTAATCAATAAACTGATAAGAAAAAATACTAGAATCAGAGTTTCATGCATTCTTTGTAAGTGTGGAAGACCAAACAACATCTCCACCTCTATAATCACCACAGAGCCTCTACTCCTCAGACCCTTAGTGCTGAGAGACTCTAAGTAGAGAGCTCCCAGGTAATCTAACTTACTTATAATCTGAGTCACTTAGGATACAGTCACTGGTATCCTTTCTGCTTGCTGTGATTTCATTTGGCATAACACACCTTGACAAAAATTAACAAGAATAATTTTATTTCTCTTTCAAGATAAGCAAATGTGATAACCTCTTTCTCAAATATTAAACATTATCACATTTGCTTATCTTGAAAATAAATATATACCTAAGAAATACATTTTTATCTTATGAAATCAGATGTTTTGATATCATAAACATCCAATAGGCTGTCAGGGTATTCTACAGACAACATTAATATAATACACAGGCTGTCAAATAATTCACCAATGATAGCCTGACTTCACAAAAATATTATTTGAATATGATACCCTTATACTTTGAGAGAAATATGGAGATAACCTTGCTAACAGGGAAAAATGATCAAAGATTCACAGATCAGACCCAAGAAAGGAAATGTCAATGAAGTTTCCATTTCTGAAAATAGAAGGTAGACCAACAATGATTTGATGAAGGGGGCATGTCCATAACCATTTGCTGAATGTCTCTTGAAGATATAGGCATAGGTAAGGATATTCTGAACTGAACCTAACTACACAAGAAATAATACCAAGAATCCACCAATGGGATCGCATCAAATTAAAAAGCTTCTGCACTGCAAAGGAAACAACCAGCAAGGACAGGGACAACCTATACAACAGGAAAATATCTTTGTCAGCTGCTCCCCAGACAAAAGACTAGTATCTAGAAAATAAAAAGAATTTTAAAACATTAGACCCCACCAAAATAAAAGAATAAAAAATGGACAATTGAAATGAATGGACATTTCTCAGAAGTACAAATGGCCAATAAGTACATGAAAAAATGTTAAATTTTCTGGCCATTAGGGAAACGCAAATTAAAACAACACTGAGATTCCACCTCACTCCAGAAAGAATGGCTATTATCAAGAAGTGAAACAATAACAAATGCTTGTAAGGCTGTGAGAAAACAGAATCCTTCTTCATTGTTGGAGGGATTTCTATAGACCCTCATATGACACATGAAGCTGACGGAGATAAAAAGCCACAGCCCTGGGTCTTGAGGAGCTCGGGTCTTCTGGGAAATCAATGTATGAAGTTACAACCCTCCGGGTGAAAGAAACCATAGCAAAATGAATTTTTATAAAGTACATAAAAACCTGTACTTAGGGTGAGGTTGGTCACTAGGGGAATAGCCTTTGATTTAGAGCTGATGATCATTTTTTCTGCAGGCTTTTATAAAGCTGCTATCTGAAATAGGACAGTGAGCCCTTTCAAATATGTAATTGTTACGTGACTGCTGTATCTTTTCCAGTCCATTGTAAAGTAGAAGTACGTAGAAGTAACAGTTTTACCATCAATATCAAATGAGGAGAAAAAACAGGAAAAAGATACTACCAGAAACAAATCAAATCTGATGTCAACATATATTTGGGCCTTCATCCACCTGCAAGGTCTTAAAACAGACTGGTGGCCCTGGTGGCAGCACAGGAAGTTATGCTAGCAGTATTTTGACTTGGTCCCTACATCACACTAAAGTTACCAGCAGAATTCCAGAAGGGCGAGTGTCTGCTTCTCGTGTGGGTATGTGTTCCGAGGCCTAATTTGTTAAGTGGGTAAACGCCAACGGGATGGAAGCAGAGCAAATCCTCACAGTAGGCTGAGTGTCTTGATTCACGTAAAAGTAAACACTATGCTACTGCTCCTCAAAACTTAAAATGTATAAAAATAAAACTGAAATCTCGAGTCATCATTTGTGGTCACACGGTTTCTATGGTTGTAGAGGATACCACCACTTTATTTTGTTTGTGGCAGTACTGAGGATAGAAACCAGGCTTTTGTGCATCCTAGGCAAGTGCCCTACCCCTGTTTTTACACCCTAAGCAATAATACAAAAGCTAGTACTTAGTAAAGAACTTTCAGGTTTCTTGGTTACACATTCTAATTGTCCTATAATGAATTAATTTTTTTTAAATCAATTTGACTGGCTGAAGAGAAGCAAAAGGCAAACTGTTACCTACTAAACAATATACTTCATTTCAAAATCTTAACACTCTAGTGGTTGGGTCTTTGAATATGCTTCTATTAGAAAAACCAATACACTTCAGGGTAATGCCGATTGCACCTTGTATAAAAGACAAATGTAAATGAGGGAGGAACAAGTAAACACGCTTCACGTTACTTATGAAACAAACATTTCAGCTTTTACCCTATGCCTTTCTATGAGTGCGTTTGTAGAAATGCAAAAAAGAACATCACTTTGTAACCCTCCCTTACCTTGCTGGAAAACTCTGAAGTCGGTTATAGGCCATGTGAAGGATCTTCAGATGGGGGTGTCCTGTTAATAAGGGCACACATTTATCTGTGAGGTTGTTATTTGTCAAATACAACTCCTGTAAGATACTGTTTGTTTCTTCAGAAAGTGTAGCTGGAGGAAGAGTTTCCAGTTTGTTTGCAGATGCATTCAGGAATCGCAGGCTACAATGACAAAATGCAATAAAACTCACTGATAAACCAGAGTTCTAGTTTAGAGCTCTACACAAACTTAGAAACTGACCATATTAGAACCAGTCATATTAGAAGATGGGTTTAGAGATATAAATGAAAAGACAGGTCCTGGCTTCAAACAATTCAATTCAGCAGGAAGACTCTCTATCTATGATGAATACAATATATGCATTAAATGCAAAGAGTGATAAATCAATTTTTATGGAAGCATAAAAGAGGAACTTATTATTTTTAGAACTGGTGGTGAGTGGATAGAAAAGCAGTAAGGCAAGGTTAATAATCTCACATAAGGAAGAGAAAAAACTGCTTTAAAAAATAGGTATCATATCACAATATAACTAAACCACATAATAACCAAGTCCTCTTCAGTAAAATGCCCAGACCACTTTTACTGCTATATATTCATAACTACATGAGGTAAGCTGTTCTGTAGTAACATAATATTATGCAGCAATGAGAATGAAGAGCTATAAGTTACAGTACAGCATCAACAGAGTAATTCTCACAAATGTAATGCTGAGAGAAGCCAAATACAACAGTGATGGAGTCGTGCATCACTGTAACAGAAGTGAGGGTGGTGGTAATCTCAGGTGGAGAGGAAGGCAACACCTGAAAGGAGACATCTAATGCTGGTTACACAAACATGTTCACTTTGAGAAAATCAGGTTCTGCAGTTGTGATGTGGCCACTTTTCTGTATTTATATTATACTTCAATAAAATTTACAATCAAACAAACAAGACAGTATAAATGCTGTCAAGTTTCCAGATGACAGGGTGAACAATGGATAAAACACAAAGAACAGTTTTAAACCTAAAATAACTAAAACTGTCAAAATCTATACAATCCTTCCAATTATTGCAAAACACAGATGAACACAGAATACATGGCTGGGGATTGGATGAGAATCCTTGCTGTTACCAGGTTCCAAAATAATTCTAAAGGAGTAGGAAGAACAGCCTATGCCATGGCTCACGAATCAGGAGTGACCCTTCTGGCTCAAAGGATATCCAACTTTGCTGCTGGAGCAATTGGTAAATGATCAGAGCTTGGTACAGAGAGCTCATGAGCTAGATCTATGCTGTTAATGAACCACATCATTCCCCTGGTTCAAAATAATCTGGGTTTAAACTTTCAACATGGATTTGGGATTATTCTGCCATATGTTAAGGGGAAAAAATAAAAATCTTTCCCCTGAAAGGAAAAAAATACAAAACACCAGATACAATTATTTTTCATCTTGGATAAAAGGCTTTATGAGTCTTCCCTATGATTGTCATTCCAAGCTCTCAATCTACTAACTTAACACTTGCCAATTTTACATCCCCCTACACACTTACACACCAAAAATTCATTACTTGTCTGAGGAAAAGCAGCTTCTCTAAAATAGAACATTTTCCACTAAAGAAACAAGTATTCCATTGACATTTAGAAAAAAAGGGAAGTTAGAGATGGGCTGTACAGACCATAGTCATGGGAAATTACAGTCGTGTGTGCTACAGAAAAGAAAAAAAAGGTCATTCATGCAGTTTCTGAAATGGTTTTTAATTAGCAAGGAAATCAGTTTCAGCACTAGAATTCTTTTAGTTTTTTATGAATCTCATTTATACCACCTGACTTAAATATCCTGTTAAGAATTTCTTCAGTATACATTAAAATGTAAAAAATACACTTTTGCCCTAAAGTATCATTGATGACGGTCAGCTGGGAAAACACCTGACATCATTAAACCACAATTTTCTAGGAAATACGTAAAGAGACATAAAAGAAAAAAAAGAGGAAAATGAGTTCAGAATGTTTGCATACTTTTAGACTAAAATGAGAATGTGGTTTTTAAAGTGCTGCAAGTCAATGCTCATGTAGAAATCTGCCAAAGAAACTTTAAAAATCCCTCGCAACAACCAAATAAAGGGAAGAAATAATTTTCAAAAAGACACCCTCTCATCCTTTTGAAATGTGCCTGTACTTGAGGAATTTATATACTCTACAGACAATTAAAATGGGGGGAAAATCTCATATCTGACTCCTCCAGGAAATGAAGGAAGTTCTTTGTACCTACATAGGCTAATTCCAAAGGATGTCATCTGAACTGCATAAAGTCTGCCTGAATCACCTTGATAATGATCAAAGAGCAAGCGATTGGACTAACAAGATTTTCAACTATAATGGTCTCAGGAAAATTAAATTCAACATCTATTCTCTTAAAAGATTCTTTCCCAGCCTCATATTTGACCAGAAAACAAATCAATTTAATGATGTAGGTGTCATCTTTCCACCAGAATGAACAACTACTTTATGCAAAATTTCTCCAGTTCGGGTATGGGCTACATAGCTCCACTCCATTCCTTCAACCCTGTAAAAATAAAAAACTACATTCCTAAACTTCTCCCTTGCAGATTTTTGTAACAACTGGGGAAAACAAAACAAACAAAAAAAACACAACTGTTTAATGTGCCAGTCCTTCTCACTATGCAATCCTCTTCTAATTAGAGAAAAAGCAGTAAAATGGTATCACGGCTTTCTTCTCATTTGTAAGGAACTTTATAATATAAACTACAGTTCTTTCCTATTCTCCATCTCATCTGACTCCTTCACACTTCACAGAAGACAGCACGTGGAGCCGAGAACGTCAACTTGATTGGCAATGGTTACACAGTAACTAGTGGCAGAGCCAGAAATAAAACCCAGATCACATTTCTCTTCAAAATCCAAATGTTAAAGAAAGAAAAACTCCTCTTTCTGAGGACAGTTTCATAGGGCCTTTTCTTCAAAAAACCTGGAGGTCAAACGGCACTTGCTGGCACATGTGAAGTTCATGTGTGCAAAGCATTTCAAACTCAATTCTTACAAGGCCATCAACAGTGAAGTACTCAGAATCTTTTCTTGGAGGAACATGTGAAAGTCATAAAGAAGACACACACACACACACACACACACACACACGGTTCCAGGAGCACCTGCCCTCAACAGCATCAAGACAAATCCTCTTCCTGCCTCTGGAGCTAATGGTCTGCTCCTCTGTCATGGCCCCATATCCATCTGGTCCATCAAGGTTGTTTATTTGTCATGTTTGCATTTCAGAAATTTCAACATACACTGAAATTTTACAGTCAGATTTTGTGCCTGAAACAGCACAGAATCTGGTACATAAGGAATTTACCTATTGGTAGACACACCAGGTATTCTGCTTTTAAACAGTTTCTCTGGAGATTAGTTCTAGGACTTGTAGTCTATTAAAACCCCAACTGGTTAAATGTTTAAGCTGAACAAAACTGTTCTACTGTTAGACAACTCCCTGGTTTCTCTCCACAAAATGCTTCAGAAGTGTCAAATCAAACTATAAATTCCTTATTTTTGCTTGCCTGAAGTTAGACAATGTCATCTACCTTCACAAGAGTGACAACTCTTTTTTTCTTTTTGGTACTGGGGATCGAACTCATGGCCTCACACTTACCAGGCAGGTGCTTATGCCTCTGAGCTATATCCCCAGCCCCTAGGGTGATAGCTCTTGAAGCAGGCATTTTCCAGTTTTTATGATGGTAGCTAAGATTATATAACACATGTTAAGTGAGTAGTCCGTACACACACAACAAATATTTGGTATAACTGTAATGAACATTTATAAAACTATATTTAAATTCATTCTGTGATACTGACATTTTCTACAATTTTTTAAACTGTGGTTATAATTCACTTAATGTTATACTAATCAGTTTGAAAACAAAACCACAATTATTTATCATCCAGCCCTACCATCTAAGAATGGAAACGCAAGTGAAGAAAAAGTGGACATAATCTAACTTCAACTCACATCACCATTATTTTTGGAAGGTCTGAGAATCTACCTGACTTCCGTAATAAAGACTTTATATTACCCTAGAGAGCAAAGAAACAAAAATCATACAGATTTAATAGTCTTTGAACAAGAACTCAAAAAACAGTTTTAAGGGTTAAATTAACATGGATTCAATAACATAGTCTATGGACCTAATCTTATTTGCATCAATTATCCCACTCATGTCCTTCATTTGGTCTAAGATTCAATGCGAGACACCCTCTGCAATTCACTATTACGCCTCCTTAATCTCCTCCCATCAATGTTGTATCCTGTAAATGACCTTCACACTTTTGAAGGGTATCAGCCAACTATTTTGTAGACTGTCACTCAATTTAGGTTTATGATTTGTCACATGAGAATAAGGATACAATTTTTTGGGCACAAAGATCAAACAAGTTGTACCTTTCTCCATGCATGTCAGAAGACACACCCTGCCAACATCTTACTATTGGCAACATTAACTCTGATCACTTGGTGGTACCTGCCAAATATTTCCACTAAAAAGTTACAATTTCTTTTGTAATTAATAAATTTGTGGGGAGATCGTCTGAGACATACCATACTTTTACCCACTAATTTAGCATTTTTCCTCACAATAATTATCTTTGTGGTATTTGCCAAATGGTTATTTTCTATTTCCATGAGTCCTACTTAAGAGTTTATATTAATTAGAATAATACTGTAAAGAGCATACCTACATGTTTACTCGTAACAATATGAACTTACAAGGTGTGTTTTATTCTACTGGATATAATACATCGGTCTCATTTTTATTTGTTTCCAAAACTGTCCCAGATATAATCAAATTGGTACATATACATTTTGACATACTTCCATACTTATCTTGTATTTACCTGGATTCAGGACTAGAACTAATCCTGTTTCCAAGAATTCCTGGTTCCTTTTCTGGTACTTGAGAGACCAAGTTCTAGATACAAGGTACATTTTCTTATGCTGAGTGTCACCGCTGCTAGGCCTTCTCAGCAGAAAGAACAAAATTACATGTTTAGATATCTGGTAAGGCGTGGCTCTCCCTGGTCATTTCACTTTTACAATGTTTTGCTGAATATTCTTGCATGTTTCTTGTTTCCATATGAACTCTGGCATCAACTTATATAATTCCATTATAAAAGCTTTTTGGACATTTATATGAGGAAAAATTTACAAAGAAGTAACTTACAAAAAGCCATTATCTTATTAAGTTGCTCTATGTGAGAACAGAGGACGTCTTCTCTTTTGTTCAAATTTATTTTGTGAATTGCAGATATTCAACATTTTCTCCACATAGCTTTTGCACACTGTTAACTTTATTCCTATCCTTGATCCTATTTTAAAGGGGATTTTGCTACCAACAGAGTATTTTTTTCTACTGGCTAGTGTTTGTGTATGTTGAAGCATATGCCTATTAATTTTACATCCTATTTTTTAATGTTTCCTTGCCTGAATTCATTTACCAGCAATTCTCTAGTGTTTTTAAACACTTGTGTACTATCATGCTAATTGCAAGGTGGATAGTTTATCTCTGCAAATTCTCATGACTCTGTTGATTTTTTCCTTGTCAGACTGCATGGCTAGCACATCTAGTTTAGTACTGAATAATGGAAGAAATAACATGCATCCTTGTCGTGTTACTTATCTTAGCAGAAACACCCTGAGATTCTCCCATTAACAAAGTGGTTTTAGAACTAAGGTGTATGCGCTGGTATATACGGTCAGAACAGATCCTTGATACCTCTATTTTCTTTCTTATTAACAACTTTCTGAGATATAATTCATAATTCACATATGGCTATATCACATTTTGTTCTATCAGCAGATGGACACAGATCATTTCCATTTTGAAGGTGAGTTAGATTCAGTCACTTTATATATCTGATGTTTGCTCAACTCTGACACAGCATCTCATATGTATTTACTGTTTTCCACACTATGGTAAATATTCTCTCTTCAACACATTAGTTTTTTTGCTATTATGGAAATTTGTATTTTTGTTCTAGCAGCTACTCTGTACTTTTATGCCTTAGTAAATGATCTTAGTTCTTTGGATTTTTATGTAGTCATAGTATCTGACTTACCAGTAGATTTTTTTTTAACTTTAAGATCTTTATTTTTATTATTGTTACTAGAAAAATTTCTTGTATTTCCGTTTTAAATATAGGTTGGTTCCATTGTTTTAATCTTTGATCAATAACTAATACACAAATGTTATTCCTTTTTGGTCTGTCTTCCATTTCCATTACTTCTAACTAAGTTCTTCTCTGTCTCATTTTCATCTATGTTTCTGTAACTTTGACCTTAAAGGGCACTTGATTTGATATTTTAAAAAATCTCAGATCATATTTTGATGAATTTTTTAAAATGCCACTTAATTATTAACTTCCTTTGTACTGTATAATGTTTCTAAGAAGTCTAACTCTTGCTGTTTCAAATGGTCTGATCTTTTTGCTGAGAGTCTGGAAGATTTTTATCTTCAAAATCAAAGTTTTACTAAAATCTCAAAATCAAACATTCTAGAGTTTTTCCAGATACCCAATTATTTGTCTCTTTAAAATGTACTTTAAGATCTTTTGTTTGTTGCTAGAAAAGTTTGCTGGGTTATAGTTTTAAGTATTAGTTCAGTTCCATGATTATCTTTATTTTTCAAGCACCCATACACGAATGTTACTCTTTTTTTGGTTTGTATTCCATTTTCATTACTTTATTTTTAATCTTTTTATGTCTTCTTTAACTAATCTGCATTCCTCTCATTTTTCTGCCTTTCTTTAATGCCCCTTATTTAACTTCTGTTTGACTCTATTCTGCCTTGGGCATCTTGTACTGAACTATTCATTTCTGAGATAATTGCTATCCTCTTTCTTTTTGAGGCGAATTATCACCTTTCTACTCTTTACTACTTGTCCATTTTTATTTGTAGGTTCTCAATCTTTTAATATCCCAAATACTCATCTGAGTATATTTAATTTTGCTTGATGCCTTACAGTCTTCTTTGGTTTTACAACAGCTTGGAGACCATTCCATAATGGATGTATGCTGTCTTTTTGTTTTGTTTTCTCACTTTAGGGATTAAATAGAACAAATTTTCACTTCAACCCTCAGTTACTCTTAGTAAGCAGGTCAGAGTGAGGCCTCAAAACCTAAAAAGAATTCTAACCAAGATGAGAATCACTGCAGTGCAAAAGCCCTACCCTAAAGTATTCTAGTTTTCCTCAGAACAAATGGACACACACACTCCATTGGGGGGGTAAACCTTCCTATCCCGTCCATTTTGAGAGCATCAGAGAAGTGGTGACAAGGGTTACCAAAGCACCTCTCACCACAGGTGGCACTCGTGAGAATCCATCACTTGCCTCTTTTCAGGATGAACGTTCACAGCTGATCTCAGCAGTGCTTGGAACCGCTGGTTAAACCTTTTAAATTGTCCTGGTTAACAACATACAGGGTGTGTAGCTAGTCCCCTACCTTGCCAACACCATATTATTGGCCATTCTTCAATGTTCTACCATTCTCTTTCCCAGAACTCAGAGATCTTGGTAGGGAATGGAGACTGGCATCTCTATAAACCCTAATGGCTGACTTTCTAGTTTCAAAAAACTGGCCATATGATTTTGATGTAACAATCCTGCCTAAGAACCAATACTTTAAAACATGTGAGAAACACACCATTATAAAAAGAAGAAATGAGGTGTGTTTGATATTCAGACACACACACACACACACACACACACACTCAGTTTTTGTATTAAAATTCTTCTTTTACAAAAATTTACTCATCAGCAGCATCTGTGATCACCACTGACTTTCAGTGTGTTTGGTCACTGCACTGGAACCATGGCAGAAGCCTTGTTAAACATGCTGGTTCCCAGGCTAGCCTGCTAATGTCTGAGTAGAACTGAAGTAAGAGTTAGGAATCTAGATATTTGATACTAGATGTTTGATCTGAGATATTCTTAAGACATGTCAAAAGAAACACTGTTAGTTGACCATGATTCTCAAAACATCAGAACTTCACAGGACATCTTTCGTTAGGAAGGAGAGGAGAGGAGGGGAGGGGAGGGGAGGGAATTTAGTTCTTTAAAATGTCAGAAAAACCTGTCTTTGCCAAAAGGCACAGGATGTCACGGTCAATCAATCATAGTCTTGTAAGTTTTCTGTTCTCTTTTAGTCCTTTTGATATTTATACATACTCTGTCTGAGTCATTAGAACTTATGGTCTATAATGTGACTAATGCTTTAATAAATATGAACGAACAATTGTGACCTTCATTTGCATATTTACTGCCTCCACTCCCGCCTCTGAAATTCCTCTAGTTGAGGGTCCAGTTGGGGCTCAAAACAGACCTGGATGCCCACCCACAACAGAGATCAATAACTCTCCTTTAAAAGTGTCCAATTGGGCTTTGTTAATCAGAATGATTGCATTGGGAGAAGCTGTCTGGCTATCAAATGCATGTGCAGATGCTAGGTGGACAGGGAGTCAGTCACTGCCAAGTTTCAGGAAGAACAGAAGGATAACAGTATGTCTGGCAGTGACTCATCCCTCTGGTGACCCACGGGGAATTACCTACTCCCTCCCCTACCCATCTGTTGATGACAACCAATTATCTGAAACTCTTTTGGGATTTCCATCATGAAAATTCTCAACTCAAAGAAAAAACAGGTAAGATGCAAAATTCAGGCCAGTAACAGCCAGGTTAGAATATCTGCCAATTCACCCAACAGAATTAAATCCTACCCTGATAACATATAAAATTACAGTCAACTTCTTACAATGCATGGTTCATCATATTTCATATGTGTTTCGCTTTTGAGCTGCAAGGTTATTATTACTTAAAAAAAATGGATTTGTCATGTAGCTCGTGCATGCCTGAAATGCAAGTACTGAGGTGGGCTGAAGCAGGAGGGCCACAAGTTCAAGCCCTGCTCGAGCTGTACAATGAGACCCCATCTCAAAAAACAGTCAGCAATGTAGCTCAGCGGTACAGTACTAATGGGTTTGACTGCCAGTACTACAAAGACAGACACACAGGCAGACAGATACATAGATAATTGTACATATCTATGGAGTAACATTTCCATAAATTTATATAGTGTACAAAGAGCTGCCAACTTCTGAAAAGCAAGTCAAATAAAACTCAAAGATAAATACGGAAAATAAATTACTGAAACTGTTGATTCAGGTAATACAAATTTCACTAAAATGGGCCTAAAGTTTTCAGAGGCAGATAAAGACTTGACCAAAAATCATCTAATTTTAAGTAGTCACTTCTCCTATTTGGTTACCAAGTATCTTCCTGCTATAGGCAGTCGCAGATTAACATACATTATTCTGTTTAACAGACAATAATATGTAATTAAAACCGTAAGACTGAATTTAGCAGGCAACAATCAGAGCAAACAAAAATTCCTAGGAAAGCGCAAAAATTTGGTCTTCTATTCTATATCCAATAATGTGTGTTTTTCAGACTACTCTTCCAAGGCTTCCAAGAACAAGTTCTACTTCGAGCATGACCTAAGCCATTTAACACATGAAGGTGTGCACTCAGGCCCTTTCCTTTCATATGATGCAATGCAAAACTTGTAACGATGTTATGGTAAAAATTATGAAAGAAGGACAACTCCTGTTTTTCCCCCATGACTGTACTGGTGATTGAATATAGGGCCTTTGCACTGAGCTATATCTCCAGTTTTTTTTTTTTTTTTGTTTTGTTTTGTTTTGTTTTTTTTTAAGCGAGAGAGTCTCACTAAATTGCTAAATTGCCCAGGGTGGGCTCAAACTTGTGATCCTTCTGCCTTAACCAGGTGGAATGCTGGGGATTTAAAATTTATATTATGGAGGAAAATGAAAAGCAGGAGTATTAAAGCCAAGTTTCATTAATGCATTGATGCTACTTGTCAAACACAAATAGCAAATTTGTTGCATCATAAAATGAAGTACTCTTCCTTATACCATGAGCCTAAACTATGCCACACTATCCTTTACCATTTTCAATGTCTTATACTCTCCTAAACCTACCTTTTATTACTATGTAGTTACTTTAAACTCTGCATTCGAGTGTAAGCGCTTGAGGAGAACACCTATATTTACTGTTTTCTCAATGCACCACTGTACTCAGCACAATGACTTAAATTTATTAGGTCAGTAAGATGCTTGCTATGCTGAACCACAAATTAAAACAAATCACAACTGAAACCACCCTTGGCAAGAAGCCTGTCACAAAGACTTTCCTAAAAAGTCATCTTTAGTGCTTTAAATGTCATGCTTCCTGGGTTGACCTGCTTCGATAACTGTCAGTGCTAGCATATTCCTTCCCCCAAAACTCAACTCATCAAACCACATGTGCAAAATCTATACATTTTCCTGAATGTAAATTATGCCTAAGTAAAAACTGCATCACAAAATTTGTAAAATATCAGGTAGATAAACCTTTATTGAGAAGGTACAAAGGATAACAGAAGTAAGTATCCATCCTCTAAGAACAACCAATTTAATAGAAATCACTAGAAAATACTGTTTTTCATACTTTCTAACATGTGAACTAATAAAAAAATGAGATTTAAAAAAGAGCTAATCAACTTTAGGATCCTGCCTTTATTACCCTATGGCCTTTAGTTTCCCTTCTGACTCAGAGATATAACTACTAGAATAGTAGCTACCATTCTAGAGATGTAGCTCCTATAGTGATTGGAAAGCAAAGGTTCTGGAACATGCCTTCCTGGAAAAGCTTTTTCTGCCCTTTAGATCATTTGGTTTTTCTGTCATAAATTATAACTCCTTCTTTTAATTCACCCAGGCTTTTACTCTAGAATTTCCGTGTGCAGGAAATGCATTTAGCATCCTCTGCCTTCCTCTCAGAAACTGGCCAATTCCCTTTCACACTAGTGTCTACTTTCCAAAATGCACTGGTCTAGATAGGCCGGTCTTATAGTTGGACTACAGGGATTTCTGCTTAAATGTCTTTTGCTGACACTGCTAGTTCAGCTTATACGGTTCATGACAGCAGTATCTTCTGTGAGTGGTTAATTTCACATTCTAATTTGCCCTTGTTACATTTAAACCCTGCCTTTTCCAAAGTACGGGTTCCACTTGGGAATAATAAACATGTCAGATGAGAAAACTGAGACTTGGAATGACCTGCACAGCATCACAAAACCAGAAGAGAAGGCAGCAAGCATTTTTCAACCCTAGGTACTGTCAGAATCCCTATGGATCAACCTACAGTTGCCCTTGCCAAAATCCTTGTCCAAGCGTGTCTACACATGAAAATACACTGTCCTCAACTAAGCTGGTGGACTCCGCCAGCAAATCTTTTTATGTCTTCCCTGGCACAAGCATACCCAGTGACTGCTTACTGACTGCCTCTAGAGAATGAAAAGCAGAATCACCATTTTAAAACCACGTCTATAGTAATGAATAAAGAATGATTATTACCTACTAGAGTTTCTAGCACCATTCACCTATTACTCATGAACTTATCAGATTTGGCCAGATTCAGAAATAGTTTTATCTCGCTCAAGGATTCCTAAAATATGAATCTGTCTATTTAGTTGGTTCTGTAAATTGAGTATAGAACACTAGGGAGACAAACAGATTCTTACTATAAATGGCACCCAAATCTTGCCTCATTAGTCTAATTAAAAGCACAAGGTTACAACATGACTTAAAACTCTACACAGGAGAAGAAATCAAACTTTTAACAATAAAGTACATCTATAGCTTGCCACCAGCTGTGAGTTATACTTTGCTAGGAATGTAAAAACAGAAACTGTTTTTTAAATGATCTTGAAACACTATCCTTTTGGTCAGGAGAATGACACAGTGCTGGTCAAGTATAATACAACAATTATTTACTCACAATTTCATTATCTTTTATAATTCTTCTAGTACGAATTCATTGTAACTTACATGAGCACACTGGAGATTTTTTTATTTTCATGAGGAAAATAGAACAAAATGAAAAGGAAGGGAGTGCTAGAAATTTTCTATATCTTGATTGAGGTAATGGTTATAGAGAGAGGTGAGATAGACAACTGTAGACATAAAGATGTATATGTAAAGATTCATTGAGCAATATACTGAAGAGTTGTATATTTTACTAGTATAAAATGTATCTTATAATATATTTTAAAAAGGAAAAAGAGGCCAAAATGTGAAGACTGAGGGTAATTTATAATTCGCTAAATTGTTTAGGATTCATTAACCAAATATTTGTTGAGCACTTTCCTGCTTTCCAGATACAGTGAAAACAAACAAACAAACAAACATCAAAAAACAAAAACAGTGAAAATAAACAACATAATTAAGACATAGTCACTGGCTTCACTGAGTTAATAATTTAGTAGCAGAAGGAGATTAATGAGTAAGAAGTTATAATACAATATGTGATAAGTATTGTGACAGAAGTAAGCACAGGAATTTAGGAGGACAGGGTGGGGTAAATTAATTCATCTTGGAAAAGCTAGAGTTCTTGGATTTTTATTTCACTCATACAACATCACACATGCTGAAACAGATCAAATTCTTTTAAGGTAAAAATATTCATTTCTTTCTCTGTGGTTCTAAAGCATAAAATTAAATCTAACTTTTCAAAAAAATTTTTATTATGAGATACACTAAAATGCCTTCCTAATGTCTCTAAAGTAATGGTTACTTTCTAAAAACAAGTATTAGCAGAATTCAAACTAATTCAGGCCACCAGCCTATGGAACACTTAAGTAGTCTAAAGCAAACATGATGTTTCAAAGTAAATTAATAGCCACTAACACGTAAAGCTCTCTTTAAAGAAAGTTCTGTATGTAGTATCTGCTCATAGAAAATAGAATTTCATTTCCTATACTAAGTACAAGGGTAAATTGTAGTAAAGCAGGACTGATAAACAATAACTAAACAAACTCCAGGAAAATCCATCACTGTCACAAAAGTCACAAGTACAGGAAAGGAAGAACAGCAAATCATAAAATAAGCTAAAAGCCAGAGCAGCCTGCACAAGTTTTGACTTGTAACGATATAGGAGGCAGACTTCGCATTCTTGTTTTACACCTACCTATGACACATATTTATTCACAAAGTAATCTACCCCTCTCCTTACAAGGCAGCAAAAGTAATCATAAGACACCCCTGGTTCTATTCTCTACGCCATGCTCAGAGAAGGGCTGGCAAAACCATCTTCTTCATAAATCTAGGATAGACAAATAATCAGAAAATTCCCACAAATGATATCAAATCACAGAAAAAAAGAACAGTAGCAAAGGGCACTGAACAGACTCAGAAGAATACACAACACAGGCAAGCTGCTTTACCTGTCAGCCTTCAGCAGAAAGTTAGGTGGTAGTTCAACGAGCTGGTTGTGCTGCACGTCCAGGACCTCCACTGAAGTTCTTTCCAGCCTTTCAGGCAGCCGTGCTAACTGGTTGTGTCCTGCTAGCAGTTTACGGAGACTACTATTACAAAATAAGCTAAAAAAAAGAGGACAAAAAACAGTAGGCAACTTATTTAGAACTAATGTGCAATAAAGATTAGAAAACAAGTAAAGGTAAAATACTTAAAATTATCTTTCTAAAAACCACACATTCATTCAGAGCAACAGCAAGTTCATTTTGATTACATTTGGAACTTGTATTTCAGTGCTTTCTATACCTTAAAAAAAAGAGGTAATAAAAATGATAAAAAGAGATAATGAGCAAAGAAGCTTTACTTAGTGAAAAACAAGTTCCGCAGACATAAATACTAAAGAAAGCAGTCTATGCTTGTTAGACTGACACGGTAAACTTTAGAGGATTGTGTGGTTCTCCAAAGTAGAGCTTCTGTCTTACATAGGCCCTATAACATTGAATGTTTTATTCATAATAGATCTGGAATAAATACAGCTGAGCAATCTCTACATACAAGATCAACATAAAATGATTCTTCTAGCCAATTAAACTTTTGCAAATGCAACTAAGAAAATGTTAATTTTTTTTTCAGTTGTATTTTACAATCATAATCGTCTTTTCTCTTCCTTCCTCCCTCTCTGTGTATTTTTGTTTCTCTTTGCTTTAATCCTACACCAAGGCAGGGACTTCCTTGTAGAGAGTAGAATGCATTTAACTCACTGTTTTCTTGTGAGGCATAAAGAGCTGTTTGAAAGCTTGGCTGTATTTCCTATAAGTATCATTAGAACTGGAACAAATGATGTTATGTTAATCTAATATAAATTGCATTATGCTTTTCCAATAGCTGCAGGGAAAAAAACAGGGCTAAAGACAGACTTCAGTGGGTACAGAAGTCAGATTACAATCTGTGCCATGAAGACTTTAGGGTACACGGCTGTCAAAGAATGAGGTTTCCTCATTAACCTTCTGTTTTCCACCACTCTGGCCTCACTCACTCGTGACCATGATTGTTTATTAATTAATTTTTACTTGGCAAGAAAATATATACATATATATACATATATGTGTACATACACACATATATATACAAGTATACATATATATGATGCTCAATGTATTTTGATATATGCACACCTTATGGAATGGCTAAATCAGGAAAATTAACATGCATATTACCTTAAGTATCTATTGTTTTTTGTGGTGGAAACGTTTAAAATCTACTTTTTAACAATTTTATATCCTTTGATTCACAACTGTTAAAAGTCACCATATATTGGGGCACAAACTTTACACTTTAACTATCAAAAGTACATTCTTTCCTCACAAGGATGCTAGCAACTTCTATTAATCTCTGCCCTGATGTCACCAGCTACCATCAAAGATAATATGATTTTTTAGATTTACCAATCAGTGTAACCAGACAGATTATCCAGGCCAGCTGAATAATCAAAAGTGACATGGAACAGTCTCTGTACCAGTTACTCAAACCCAATAATTCAGTATTTGGTTCATTTACTTTTTATGTGTTTTTTATCCTTAATACATGGATCACTGAAAGATGGTGAAAAAATCTTTATCCTGACTTTTCCAAATAAAAAAGTAAGTTTGATCAACTACAGGCTGAGAATTAAATGTTGATCATTAAGATTTAGTGCAGTTATTTTAGATACTGTCTGATCATTAATTCTTTTCCCTTTTAACACATTTCCATTTTTTGGGGGGCGGGGGGAGGGTTTAGTGGAAATCGAACTCAGGACCTCAAGCCTACTAGGTAATACATTTCCATTTCTACATGATTTGTTTTGTTAAATCCTTCATATGCCTTATCTAAAGTTTAAATATTAAATGAATTAAAATGAATCACTGTTTTGCCTGAATATTACATTACCAATAAGGCCCAAAGTTTGCAGCTAAACATAAAAAAATACATACTGCTTTTATTTGATGTTAAAATACACACACTCCCTTGTTTAAATCCTGTGACAGTAGAGCATTTAAAAGTGCTTGTTTAGAGCCCCTAAAAACATGGACTTAAAAAGCCAATCTAAGAGTAGGGCATGGAGACTTGTGTCTCTCCCCCCACCATGGTGATGAGTTGTAAAGTGTCACCTAAATGCTCAGCCACCGTAAGATTCTAGGACATGGAGAAGACCAAAGCATGCGACATGCATGTACAAATACACCAGAATACAGCCCACTATTCTGCATAACTAATATGTACTAATAAAAAATAAACCAGAAAAAAGAGTCTGCAGCAGAAAGTATTTTGAAATGAATCAAATTTACAGTTATAATAAATAGCTGAGGAACAAAGATAAATCAACTGAACTGTTCAGGGACTGAAAATGCATATTAGATTCCTTTAGAAAGCTATACTCTCAAACTGTTATCCAAGATGGCTTGTATCTAGATGTCCTCTCAAAGCTACATGCACTCAGAAGTGGGACTTTTGGGAGGTGACTGGATCATGGGTGTGTGCTACTGAATTAGTTCACTGAATGGCTTAGCATACTTCTCAGTGTAGACAATGGATTTACTGAAGAAGGAAGACCCACCCGTGATGTGGGTGACACCAATAGGCCTGTAACCTGAATGGAACAAAAAGGGAATAAAAAAGGAAGTCTTGCTTTTTCCCTGCTTCCTGCTTGTGAAGCCATGGACTACTTCTCCCTTGCCATGCCACCCTGCCTCGGAGCTAGGTGACTATGGACTGAAACCTCTACGAACTGTAAGCTGAAATAAAGCTTTCCTTCTCTAACTTGTATGTGTTGGGTATTCTGCCCCAGTAACAAGAAAGTAACTATGACACTAAAAAAAATATAATGAAAGCTGCATATGTAATTTTGAATTCTCCAGTGGCTGCATTTTAAAAAAGTAAAAATGGATGGCTACAGTGGTGTACATATGTAATCCTAGTTACTCAGGAGGCTGAGGCAGGAGGATCTCAAGTTTGAATCCAGCCTAGGCAACTTAGCAAGAGTCTGTTTCAAAATGGAAAAATATTCCCACTCCCCCCACTGAGAGCTAGCAGAGGCCCTGCTGATGGGGGCAGAACTAGGATGGAAGCCACACCCCCCCCACAGGCCCACAAGAGAACACCCCACACCCCTCAACCCACTGATTCAGATGAACAAAGAATTACAGATGGCAACTGACATACAAACAACCTAAAGCTTGTATTATTTAACTGACTTTGCAGGCCTAAAGCCGGTGGTCTGAGCAACTATTTAGAGGATAATAATATGCATACAGTCACTATGGTAGATTCCCTACTGTCTTAGTTTTGAAATCCAGTATCAGGTTCTCATTTTTAAAAAGGTATGAGGATGTAGCTCAATGGCTGAGGGCCCTAGGTTCAATTCTCAGTGTGGGTAAGGGATTCTTAAGAGTTTTCTTGACCCAATATATCAAAAATAGTATTTTATAATGTAATTAACATATAATATTAATTTGCATATAGTGTATATTTCATGGTTATAATATTTCTCCATTAGAATTAGTTACATTTCAGGAGCTCAACAGCCACTAGGCTTACAGAGAGTGACTAGTGTATCAGACAGCTCAACTGTTAACACATTTAGTAGGCTTATCAAGCATATGTATTTCATAAACCTTGCTGTTTTTATGAAAACAGAAGAAAATTAATCACATACCTTTAAGGACCATATAAAACTAATATCAAGTGAAAGTTTACCTAAAATAAGTTCCTCCAAAATGCATTCTTCTACCATGGCTTCATAGATATTTTTGACTATACACTGGTTAAAATAAAGACAAGAACAAAACCCCCCCCAAAATTGACTTCCTTTACTCTGTGGTTAGCTGGAAATGTCTGAAATAACTAATCCTGAATTATATTAGCCATTAGCACAAGTGGCTACTTAAGTTTAAAAGTACTAAAATGAGATAAAATTAAAAATTCAGTTCCTAAAACACAACACGCACCTATGAAGTGCTCGGGAGCCACACATGCCTACCGGAAACCGCACTGGACATCACAGAGATGAGCACTTCAGTCACCACTGAAAGTGCTACAAGACAACTATGGACCTGACTACTTTTTGGTTGGTAATTGCACACCTAGTCCAACAGTCCAATAATATTTTCTGCCACAGTCAATTTGAAAATGTTTGACTTTATGGATACTAGATATCATCACAGGGCTATTTCGAAAATCCTATTAAAGTGAAAATTATGCAATAAAATAACAACAAATGGTAAGAGATAGAGAAGTTCTTGGATCTTTTAGTCTAAATTTCACAAAGGAGAAAGAAAGAATCTAATCTGCTCATTCAGGGTTTAATGATCTAACGACATCCCCCACCACATATTATTAACAAGCTGTATTCTAGGAAAAATAAAATTTATTTATAGGTAAGGTAAACATGTTAAGCTAGCAGATAGAAGTAGAAGGTTCTGAAAGAAGACCTCAGAAATGAATTGAACCAGTTTTTGAACATTTCTTTTGGTTTATTTAAAAATTTCCACCAAGCATTGTCACCTGGCTAATCTAAAACTTACGCCTAAGAGTCAGAGGCTGACTCCACTCTCCTGCCAGACACATGGGGTAAAAGACACCAAATGAGGTTCAAAACAAACCCGTAGTTTAGCGGTTTCATGTAATGTAATAAGTTAAACACTAACTCAGCATTTTATTTATTGCTCATCAATTGAGATTCTCTCACCTGATACACAATACTCACCGGGCTGGAAGGTCGCATATTTGATTATGGCCAATATCCAAAACTTCTAGCTTCCGGCTTTCAAATACCCACTCAGGCACATTTTCTAAGTGGTTCCTAAATCCAAGAACACAGCGTCAAATGTGGTTCTAAACACAACACAGTTACAGAAAAAAGAATGAAACTTTAAATGGAATACCAAAAACAATGATATAAGTCAAAAGGATATGTGCATTTACTTTGCTTCACTAGAAGCATAATGAGTTGTGATAGGTAGAAGAAATTAAGAAAAACTAAGAACACAGTTACGCCATCTACATCTTCTCCAAAGTCAGAAAAAAATTAATTCTACAGTTTCTGCATTACTTTACTAGAAAGTGTATAGACCCAAGCCAAGTTTAGGGAGAGTGTTTTATATTCAGGAAAAATACACGCACACTTCCAGTTAAGTCCAACAGTCAAACGGCATAACATAGCTTTATCTTTAAATTTACATTTTTACCTTTAACATTAAAATATTTTCCAATTTAAGTTGGCATCATGGAAACACAGCAATGGATAAATGGGAAAAATGAAAAGTATCTTTAAAATATCAGTAAAATGGTACACTAGCAGCTAAGACTCAAGAGTTGTGGAAACATTTAGTTGGTCATTAGTAATTAGATTTACTAGACACAAAGAACAAAACTAATGGTGACTTTAATTATTAAACAAACTATTTACACAAATTTTCTACATCTGAAGTCTCTTCATACATTTATCGTCTGTTAAATGCCAAGTAACAAGGCACAAAAAATCTAAAATGTTACGTGTATTATAACTCACTCTTTCTGTCTCTCTCCCTCTTTTCTTTTCTTTTTTTTTCTCTTCCACTCTCTCTCCCTCCCTCTCTCTTCAGTGCTGGGGATTCAGCTTACATCCCCATGCATGACACACAAGTGTTCTACCACTGAGCTATACTGCCTGAGACAAGAACTATAATATACAACAAAAGGGCAAAGAATGTGATATTAGGGTGCTGAAATTAGGCATGATTTTAAAAACATGTTTCAAGACTTGGCCATCAATTTTTTTTTTTAACCAAAATACAGAACTAAAAGACATTTTCTACTTACTGTTTTATTACACAGACTGTTCTGGTTTTGAAGGCCTCAAAATTGACAAAATTATTTTATAGTAGCCAATCCCCAAAATATCTTAATGAGAGTGAAATTAATACTTTGTAAAAACAACCTCAACATACAGAAACTATATGATAAACTATAAATGAGAAACTGATTTAGAACTTTGTTCTAAGAACTCTAACAACCTAGTAAACCCTATCATAGATGACAGCTTGGAAAGTGGATGAAGCAGAACACGTGCTAGTGAAAATCCGGGCATCAGCATTACAAAAGGAATTTGAGTAACATTTTAGCAGCAGGGACAAACAGACACAGGCATTTCTAATTTAGTTTGACTTAGGGGTTTCAATTCGTACCCTATGCCAATTACATTTGATAAATAAAAAATAGATTCAGTCTAAGGCCAACTCAGGGAAATAAATCTGTTCAAGAAATTTGTATGATTCTGTTTACAAACCCTACTCTTATACTGTTCTTATTTAAAAGGTGAAAATGACACTCAGTTTTTTGGGGAATGGGGACTTAACCAGGTAATGTCTAACTTTAAGTTCATTAAATAATATTGTTTGATATGTATTTAGTGGGAAATGCAGGAAGCACTACTCAAAGAATTTTATAATTAGGAATTTATAGTAAAATTATAACTTAATAATTTTCAATAGCTAAATACTGAATATTTCCACATAATTATGATTATCTTATTAAAACAGCTAAGCCTATCAACTTTCATAGACAAAGGCAAAATTACATATATTTTAAATCACACTGCGGTTGTGATTACAGAGTAGGGTGACTGTTAACAAATGTATCACAATTTAGATACACATTGAAATGACAACTCTGAGAGCCAGACTCCGATATGTTCAGAAATTCTGGGTATTTCCTTTGAAATTTTCAATAAAATGAGTTTCAATTTTATGTGTTAAAATTATTAAAGTTTAATTTTTGTAAATACATGCTGTAAATAAAGCTATACCTTTGTTATCAGGAAAAATAATAAACATGATACAGTGCACAAGCAAATCTGCATAAAAGGTAAGATGGTAAGCCTATTCAAAAATGAGCTAAGAAAACTAAGCAGATTCGGTGGCTATTTTCTAAAAGTTCTTGACAAAAAGAAACAGTATAAAATAAGAGAGAAATCTAAAGAAAAATAGTACCCTAAGAAAAACTAAACATAAGACATGGTTAATAAAATTAAAGAGCTAATGGATTTCCAATTCACTAATCTTTCAAGCCCAAACCTGTTGCTCACACTGGTTCCTAAAATGACACCTAGATTCTTCGTGTATGAACCACAGTGTAAAAATGTCTCTTAATAGACAGATATTATACACAGTTTTAGAGGGTGAGACCTTTAAATTTAAATTTCCCTCAAATCTAGTAAGAGTACTTATGTATAGGTTCAGACAAAATAATTGAAATAGTAGAACCAAGAATACTCTAAGACTTATCTTACCTTGAAACATCCACATAGGACAGATAATTTGGAACTGGGTAAACATCAAGTTGAACAAGTTCTAGAAGGGGAAAAAAATCCACAAAAACATTACTGTCCAAGTGACACAGAGAGACTCATTTTATATGAAGAATAAATGTGTATTTTCCCCCATTATTTAAACAGTACAATACACTTGTAAATTTGTAAACTATAGGAACACATAGGGGACTTCTAATATATTATTCCTTGTTGTTTGTTTAGGAAATACAATATACTTGGAAACTATAGGAAAATAAAGAGAACTTCTAATATAATAACAAGATTTTATAAATGGGTGAAACAAGTCATTCATTCTACTTTCTTATCTTCTCTTTTGGTTATGCATGTCAAACTACATTTGGAAGATTACCAAATAAATACTATCTTTCTAACACTCAGAGTTCATTCCAAAAACCCAAATGAATCTTGCTTTTGCCTTCCTCACTCTACTGAAACAGCACTCTCTAGAGCAGTGGTGGTAAACCTATGGCACACAAGCCATAGTGGGCTGTTTGTATCATGGAAAGCTCTAAGTTTGCGATGCATCTCTGTCTGACCTTTTCTTTTTTTGGGACAGCTATGATTCTCAAATTCCAAGGAAGAGATTTTATTACATGATTAAGACTCTTATTTTAGGGTCTCCTTATTTGTTAATGGAACCTGAAAGTGCAGGTTCTGAATGGAATCCACAATGGGCTTTCCTTGCACTCCTAGTAACTATCTCAACAAGGAAATCCAAGAAATAGTTAATTTTTTCCTTCACTTGAAGCAGAAGAAACAAATCCACAGTGGGAGTAATATACCTAAACATGAAAGGAAAAAAAAAAAACAAAAAAAAAAACTCCAAAAAACCCAAGTTAGAAACAATAAAATCTTCTGTTTTGATTCCCTTAAATATCAAACCAGCATTCTTTTTTATGATTTTTAGCTTAGAAAAATGTGGTATTTATTTTACTAATTAAATAAGGGGGAAAAAATCAGTGAAGCGGTGATTACAGCATTAGGTAAATTCTAAAACCTGAAAAAGACCAGCTTTGATGTTATATCTACATTACATACCATTAGAAGAGGCATACAGTGCTTTTAAGAAATAGCCACAAATGCTTAGTGTCACCAATTGATTCCTTTCGCAGTGCAGAACTTCAATGTTGTTGAAAATCATAGCGTCTAGATCGCCAAGTTTATTGTCTCGAAGATCAAGCTGAGTGACATGCTGCAGAAACTCCACTTCATCTGTTAAAAGTTTCCTAATCATATTCAGTCTTAAGGGAAAGGACACAAATAAAAACAATTAACTGTAATGCTGTAAACAAATGGCAAAATCCTAACACGATAGGATAGAAAGTCTTACTGAGTTACAGTTTTTCATGACTTCTTTAATCTTAGCATCTGGCCTTGCTTAAATGGTCAGATTCTCAGACTACTTTTAGCTATAATTCCAAGAGGTCTTAGCTTTCACAATATATTCAAAACCACAATTTAAGCCACTAAGGCTGGGAGAGGAGCAAGCACAGTGATTCTACATTAATTCATTTCCAGAGGAGAACATGCACTTATTTTCACACAACTAGGTTTTGAAAGTACTGATACCATAATGGAAAGAACATAGGAAACAAAACCCAGAACAACATACTAAGCACATTACAACTACAATGAATATTCAAGGAAGGAGAAAGGATGAGTGAGTGGGTAGATGGATAGAATGAAGGGGTGAATGTGGAAAAAAATAATGAATGCAAGCTGCATAATGAATAATAGCATCAGAGCTGGGAACACAGGGGTTCTCAACTGCCCTAGACTAGGACTTAAATATTATTAAATAAAGAGCAAAGTGCAAAGTTTGAAATTTAAAATTTGGGATTGACTGAGAAATCATAAAATAAAGAACAATAGAGATGAACAATTCCAGGATGAAGCAAAGCATCAGGAAAAACGGGCAGAATCTTTAGCCATGAAGCTTAGTTAATTGACTGATATTGCTGTGAGTGTGCTCCCAGACGACAAGTAGTAATGGGAACTAGGAAACAATATAGCAAAGACAAATTTAGCTTTGAAGGGAAGAAAACAGGTGAAAATCTCAAATTCTGGCTTGGTAGGCTATGCCTAACTTCTTTAAAAATAGCAACAAAACCCTCTACTTCTCACTATAAGCATGTTAATAGCTGAGATCATGTACTTGATTAGAAAATCACTGATATTAAGGATGGAGTTCAGGAAAAAGCCAAAGCTTCTATGCATGTACTCAATTTCTGCCCATTAACAAAATAAAATTATGTAAGTGAATTATTAACAGCAAAATTATAAACCCACAGAAGCACAAGGATGAGTGACAGCAAAGAGCTAGGATTCGTCAAGATGCAAGCACAGCATATGGCCTCTTCAAATGTCCCCAAGATGATGTTTTCGGATCCTTCTCTTTTTTTGTCCTGGATTGTAAGATTTAAAAATTGGCCTCTGCTCAGCAATTTGCTTATTTCCAAATGTTCACTAGATTACTAGAATGTGTAACACTGAATAAAAAAGGAAAAACAAAACTCATTTTGAAGACAACAGACTGTAAGAATTAAAAATTTCTTTCATTTCTTTCCATGAACTCTACTTGGGACTGATTTTTATACTGGCATTACACCTTCATTTGAAATACCCCCCCCACTACTCACAGTGTCACTGTATGATTACTAAAGTAGTATGTGCTGATATAATGAGGAGACAATAGAAAAGTTTATGATGAAAGAAAAGAAAGTTAACATTCCCATTATTTAGCTTAAATTGTTAACTCTGGCAATGAATCAGATACCAGAAGTTTTTAGGCTCACCCAATAATGGACCAATTTAGGATAAATTTTTAAAGAGGTAAAATATGGTTACAATTCCCTTCCAATAACATCCTCCATTAATATAGTGTTTTATTTATTTCACAAATATTCACTGAGGTCTTCCTATACATAAGGCAATTCTGAAGTATTATATTCTAGCCTTAGCTGGCTGCTCATCATTACAGAGGGTCTTGCCCAAGTCATCTAACATCTCTGACCCTAATTCTAATCTTTGAAATGAGAAAGGCACCTTCATTATCCTGTGAAGTAATTTAAAAAATGAAATGAGTAATATATGTGCCAGTACTCTGTAACTGGGAAGGGCTTTGGTAGTGATAACAATGGTGACAACCTATGGCTTTATGGCAACAATAAGGGATGACTCAAATGAGATGTTTCTCAAAGGATTTCATAATCTACTCAGGATAATCAGTTCTACTTTAGAGTATGCAAAAAAAATTACAAGTATTGATAAATACCATGACAATGTATGAAACGCAGAATGGTAGCAAAGGGTGTTATGGAAAAGGAAGTATTTCAATTTCAAGGGTAGGCAGAATTTAACAGAGGTAAACAGGAGAAGACAAGCAATCCACAGGAAACAGGAGAGTAGTGTCTGAATTGAAGAGAAGAAAATGGTGTGTTTCTTGCCTGAGTGCAGGCTATGTGGGAACAGTGGTAACATGGCTAGAAAGGTCTATCAGTCAGGTAATATTTACCAAGGA
>RJWT010004262.1:0-33831 GCA_004365215.1 Cuniculus paca | reverse complement strand
AAAAAAAGTACTAGGGTAGGCACCAAGATGTTTTAAGTGTGCTGAACTTAAGTGATTGCTGCATTATCTACAAATAAATTATTTCTATTTCTGACTTTTCTGTAGCAAATTTTAGGGACCCATATAATTGTTAAGAGCTGTAAGAGTTCTTGTAATTATCCAATTCCTTGTTCCACAAATGAACACACTGATGCCCCTGCTCAAAGTCACCAGAGAGTTAGTTACATTTCAGAGCTGTCTTCTACAGCCCTGAGCAGTGAACACTGCTTTCCCCACCGCGCTGTCCTCCCGCCAATAGCTGAGATTGCTGCGTTGAGTAATCGTGCCTTTCTAGACTCCTCCTGGTTGACTTTAGTTACATTCAAGCTTCACCACAAAATGATAAATCATGTACTATTTTCACCACCATTCTACAGAAGAGGAAAGTGAAGGACTGAGTGCTCACATCACCAGCCTTGGAAATTTAGCGTCGTCTTTAAGTCTTTCCTAATTCCGCCCCCTCCCCCATGTTTCTACCACCGGAAGGGCCCTTGGAGTCACGTGCACTGCAATTTGTTTCCCAGCTGCCTGAAAGATGGCAAAGCCTCCTAATGATCACCTCCTATTGGTTTTCCCTTCTCTAATTCACTGGCCTAAGCAATTTTCCTAAAACAACAGAAACCTAAACAGTTTAAAAACCTAAGCTTACCTAACAGTCACACTAAAATTTTCTTTTACATATATTGTTTTTTTCTGCAACTTTTTCTTCAAAGCCTTATACAATTGCGTGAAATGGTTATTAGTTTCTTCATTTAATGAATGAGGAACCAAGCCTTGCATAACGTGTACTAGATAAATGTAAAAGTCATAGGTTCTGTTAGGTGACATAGCATATTTTCTTACAGTTGGACATGTTTCTAGAAGCAGAAGATAATCCAAGTAAATGCAATTAACAATTTCTCAATCAGTTTGGATTTCAGTTCCATTCCTTCTTCTCCCGTTTCACCATTACCTTGTGAAATGACGTTGATACTGAGCATTTACAGTGTCTTTCGCTGCTATCCTCCAGGCTGTACAACTACTCACCGTAGGCCCAGATTCTTGGTCACTGGCACTGTCATATCTAAAACAACCATGCTCCCCCTGATCACTGGCTACTTGAACCACGCTGCTTTCTCTAGCCGTACATTGTGGTCCTGGCACATCCCTTTGCACTAGTGTTCTCTGTCTCTCAGTCCGTCTCCATCGCTGACTCTGCCTCTCTTCCTCTCGTTCTGGCGGTACTCTTCGGTGGAGGGACAGTAGAGAAAGGGTGCGCCAGCATGAACACTGAAGCCACAGGAGTACATGTTGCGTCCCAGAGTTCAGCACAGAAGGTCGGCTATTAAACTCTTCTGAAGGGATTCCGTGAGTCCGAAGTCTCCCAGGCTTCACCAAATCAAGTCCTTGGTTTACATAAAGGCAGCAGACAGTGTCATTGCCAGCAGGAGCCTAGATTTTCAGTTCTCTCCCTTCTCTTGGTTTCTTAGGCTGTCCTTCAGGAGCAGGCAGGAATTCCTCCTGTTTGGAAGTGGCTCCATCACTTAATCTCAGTCTCAGCTTCAGTAGTACTGGGATGGCAAGAACATATGCGTGGTAAGGGTTAAAGGTAATACAGTTACAACATCTAGAAAAGCAACTAGCACGAACTCTCTTATCTATAAGTCTGAAATCTCAAAAGTCCACCAAAGTGAGTCTTATTTTTTAAAAAATCTAGTACTAAACCTGACCTGTTGCAAAAATTTTTATAGACTTTATCTCCTCTAGAATGAATACTTTGCTTTTGCTGCACAAATGTGTTTAAGTGTGCTATGTTATAAAATATAGTTTAAACACATTTCTTTTCAAAATCTGAAAAATTCTGAGTTTTGAAACATGTCTGATCCCATCAGTGTTGGAAGACGAATTGTAGATTTGAAAGATATTTTTTTCTGGATGTAGAATTGTAAGTTTCTTTTCAGCACTTTAAAGATCAGTGTTACTTCTTTAGGGGCTGCATTGCTCCTAGTGAGAATTCTGGTGCCATTCTTTTCTCTACACTCAATAATTCTTTTTCCCTAAAATTTTTCTCTTTGACATTGGTTTTTGGTTATTATACTATAATACTATTATGATATATTTTGGTTTGACTTTATCATTCCAATATTTGGGACTGGGTATTTAAGTGTGTGGGTAAATATTTTTCAACTCTGAAAAATTATTTATTCAGATTTGTTTTGGGATCTCCCCAACTCCAACTGGTTCGTTGTTTGGAATTTTTGGCAGTCTTTGTTTCTCTGTGTTTTATTTTAGAAAGTTTCTATTATGATGCCTTCAAATTCATTGATCTTTCCTTCTGTAGTGTTTCAACTTTTCTTAATTCCATCCAGTGTGTTTTCCATTGAAGATATGCTTTTAATTTCTTTTTCTTTTCTATTGCTTTTCTTTTCTCATTTTCTTTTTCTTTCTTTTTTTAGATAAGGTCTCATAGTGTAGTCCAGGTTGATGTTGAACTCACCATGTAACCCAGACTGGCCTCAAACTCACGACAAACCTCCTACCTCAGCCTCACAAGGGCTGAGATTGCAGGCATGCACCACCACTCCTGGCTGCTTTTAATTTCTACAAATCTCATTTGGGTATTTTCTATAATCGTCTACATCTTTCCCAGCCACAATGAATTTTTCTATATACCCTTAAGTATATGTATGAGGTTTTATGACAGCTGTTTTAAAGATATCTTAAAATATTGTTTACTACTTCCACCATTTCTATCATTTCCATGTTTCTATTAAATTGATTTTTTCCCTAAATATGGGTCATATTTTTCTGATTCCTGCATAATTGTTAATTTTAAATTAGATACTGGATGTTGTAAACATTATTTAGTGCTAGATTGGGTTGCATTTCTTTAAAGAGTGTTAGCTTTGATTTTGGTATGTAGTTAAATTTCAAATCGACTTGATCCTTTTGAGCTATTTTAAGCCTTTGTTATGGTGAATCCAGGGCAGTCTTTATTTTGGTAAGAAGATGCTCCTATAAAGTAATCTATTTTATCACTGCTAAGGAATAGGTCTTCTGAGTACCCGAAGCTCTGTGTCACATACGGTCTGCGCATTCTGGCTTGTGGGAATATAAGTTATTCTCATCTTTCCATGGATTCTGGAATTTTTTTGGCCTATTTTCTGATGATTCTTTCTCCAGCCTTGGGTAGTTTCTCTTCTGCATGCACAGATAAATACCCTTCCAAAGTATCAAGTAATGGTTCTGCAGGTTTCTGGAATACTCTCTCTGTCTAGTTCCTCATCTCCAAAACTCGAACTTAAAATTTTACCATTGTAGTTTCTACACACTCTAATTTTTTTCCCCCTTAACACAGTAAGACCACTGCTCTCCATTCCATTCTCCCTCTCTCCCTCTGCTGTAACCTGGAAATTGCCTTTAGACAGTAAGCTAGGAAAATTGTAGCTCTTACTTCATTTGTTTCCCTTTTCTCAGGAATCACAGTCCTGCGCTTCCTGGTGTGCACTGTCCGAGAACTGTTGTTTCATGTAGTTGGCCCAGGGTTCTAATTGTTTACAGCAGAAGGGAAATTCCTGGAGCTGTTAATCTTTCGTGGATAGAAGTGAGTTGCCCAAACCCATGCACTGTTACTCTGCTACCCTGACAACCTCTATGACAACATTATGTAATTTCTCATAACTCAAGTGACTATTTTTCCTTATTAAAACAATGAAGACCAACAGATTCCCCTTAAATAAATAGATGATCTAGCAATTACTTCTACAGGAAGAAATGTAGTGATTCTTAGTGATCTAGGTGATGTTGCCATGAGATGGAGGCAAAATTCTTGGCTTTCTTTAAATGTTACTTAAAAACTATGCTCTGACAAAACCATTAGCAGAGCTTGGGAGCTAATTAAGGATACCATTTGTAACGGATTGATGATCTCTGTCTGAACTCCATCTGGGAGGAGGACCGATCATGAATTGACTAATAAGCAAATGTAACCATTATGCTTAAATTAACAGAGACCCAGAAGCACAATTTATAATCACTGCTGATTCTGTCCATCTTCTTTTCTGTATTCTCTACTTGAGATCTGAATAGTAGCGCCTCAGCCTGCTAGGGTACCTTTGCTAAAAGGTTTAAAGCCACTGGCATAGAGCAAAGCAGCTGGAAAGAGTCAAGGAGCTTTTCTGTTTGAAGCACAAATAAATTCAGAATGGCTTAGGGAAAAGCATCCTATTTAGCCCTGGTAAAGAAAACCAGAGTCATCTTAGAAGAAAATAAAGCATTAAATGATGGCTTAATGACCATGGTCTCTAATAACTTGCCTTTAGCAGAGCTATCTTATTCTGAAAATATTTTTAATAATTTTATTCAGTTGGAAACCATGCAGGCCTCTTCAAATAATTTTGTTTTGGGAAACCTGCATGTTTGGACCATAGGGCCTTACTCAAGTCTTTGTCTCTCGTTTGGTGGTAGTTTACTCTGTAGTCAGGCCTGCCTGACAGAGAGGTTGTCCAGAAAAGCTGTGTGCTCACTGGAATCAGCCAGATCTTCTTTTGACCAAAGGACCTGACACTTTTTTTTTTTTTTTTACTAATTCTGTTAACCTTGAGTTATTACTTAACTTTTCCAATTTTTGGTTCCTTATCTATAAAGTGGAAGTTACACAGTGATTATCCTGTAGGGTTGCTGTGATCATTAAATGAAATAATGAAAACAAAGTAAATAATGCATATAAAAGCCTCAGTATGAAGCCTGACACACAGTAGGCTCTCACTGTAAGCTATTATAGCTGTCACTAGTGTTGAGGGTTTTCCACAGGGCTGGGGATGGCACCCCCAGCTGCACTCATGCTAGACAAGTGCCCTGCTACTAAGGGGTACTTCCAGATATATCATCGTTAAGAAAAAATATAAATTGCTTCTTGAATTCTAGCCTTGTAAATGCAAGTTATATAGACAGCAAGGGTCATAAACTGTGAGATTAGAGAAATAATCCAAATACCTTACTGTAATTATAAAAAATGATTTTAACTCATGTCCATTGTTTTTCCTGGGAAGTGAAACTAGAAGCATGGGAAGAACCATGATTTGTCTCACCTTTTCCTTTTTAGTTCAGTTGGTAAGTGTGTTATCCAGAATCATCTGACATGAAAATATCGCTATAAGAAGCATAGATGTTTCTGGATATAACACTCAGGAAAATCCTATTGACTATTAACACTTTAGGACAATCAGTAACTCTGAAAAGGGAGAAAGAAGGCGTCACGTTTGCTGTGCCTTTCATGAAGCTCTTTTATCGACTTTCAATACAGAATGTTTTGTCTTCAGGCTGACAGCCTGTTGAGAGTCCCACTGGCTCCGAATTTACCAAGCAGAATTCAAAACTGATAATTCCTGGAGGCCCGCAGCAAATGATTAAATTCACATGACTTGGAATTGAACAGCTTGGTTCAAATCCTTGTCCTGATGGTAAACAGTTGTTTGATCAAGTTACTTATACTCAGAGTCTCAATTTCCTCATCTGTAAAATGGATATTAAAGGTTGTTTTCACCTGATGGTGGTTGTGTTGAGTAAAACAGTGAGTGCAAAACATTTAGTATAGTGCTCTATTCAGTAAATGTTCATTAATTGTTTTCTACTAACTGGCTGTTAAAGTTTAGGCTATGAGCCTAGCCTAAAATTAGACTATGTGTTACTTCCATTATTGCTAAACATACATGTACTAGTATTGCTGTGCTGGACGCTGTGTTCGATGCTTTAGTGACTTGGTAGAAATTCTCTTGTCCAATGCATCTTCATTAGAGGCTGAATTCTGTGAGGGTGGAGTTTTTACTGTCACATAATATACGGGGCCTACCGTGGTGCCTCACTAAGTAGGAGATGCTAACGAGGTTTTATGAAATGAATAAATGGCTCAAGGATGAATGAATGATACAACACTAGGATGATTAAGATGAAGGGAGGAGAGGGGATTGGGAGAAATAGAGAAATCAATGTATCATGTACAGGTACAAATGCCCTTTGATGAATATGATCATTATGTATACCTAAAATGTACCAATAAACTTAACTATATATAAAAAAAATTGAGTCCTTGACTCAGGGAACTCATGCTCTACCTGAAACTGGAATTCATCTTCCAAAAGGGAATGGAAGTAGGGAAAGATAGGTGCGAATTTCAGGCAGTAGAATCACAATTAATAAAATATCAAAAATTCTATGACAGCTATTCTAACATAATTCAGTGATAATGGCAAAAGAATGTGTGATCAAACTTGACACCCCTAGAAAACATCTAACAACAAAAAAGAAGCATCCTTAGTATTTATTATAGAAAGAAAAAGTCTTCTTAATTTTGTATTTGAGGTTAGGGGAAGGAAAGGAGCGTGCTATCATATATTCTTTTGTATTAGGTCAAGTTCAGTCCTGCTCCAGTGTCCTTGCCCTATTTACTGGTGGTTAGGGATGTCACTCATGACTCCTCTTCCTCTATTCCACCTTATGCCTAATTAGAAAGAGACACTGACAAATAGGGGGTGGGATGGGTCAGATGTTAGCATCATCCAGAGTTCCCTGGTAATGGCCAGTGGAGAACTGGCATGGTTTCCTACCTCCCAGTTGAGAATTTGATTCCTAAACACAACCTTATTTGCATGTAGGGCGAATCTGAAATTGTGTTATCATCTCCTCTACCCACCTGTGCACACTTTCCACAAGACAACAGGGAACAGGGGGCAATGGCTGCTCTGCTGAGCAAAGAGAAAATGCTAGAAGCTGCTTCCTAAAGTGAAGCTACCCGCTAATTCTTTCTAAAGTATGACTGACCAACAACAGCAGCCATTTTCTAAGGACAAAAGGACCAAAAAGGCTCACTACAATAGTCTCCTTCTCTAAGGAAACATGAAGAAGAGAGATAAAGGGTCTCTGTCACTGGCACTCCATGTACAATTATTTTTTAGGAGAGAGCAAAGGGAAGATGCAAAAGCAATAAAAGATTGTGAGCATATTCTGACTTCTCTTCTTTTCAAATTGTTTCTTATTGATCCTATACTGCTTTCGGATGAAACAGATGCTTGTTCTGCTATAGATAGCAAAAAAGTAAAACATTCTTTATATAATGATTTCTTTCATCTCTGTGGTATAAGAAGAAATAGATTTGGTGTTTGCCTCCAGTTTCTGGCACAGGGCTCCTGAAACCCTTGGAATTTCCTGAGTTATAAGAGTGGTTTTTGTTTCATAACAAGCTCCTTTCCACTGCACCTGAGTTTATACTAATAGGGTGGCAGGGTGGGGTCCGTAGATAGCCTTATGATGAGCCTGGTTACCAGGAAGACTAAGCGATTGTAGGGTTGGAACTTTCAGCCTCAACCACTGACCTCCAGGAATGGTGGGAGAACAGAGATTAAACTCCATAAAAACTCTTGAGAAACAAGATTTGATGCACGTCAGGGTTGGTGCTGTGACAGTGGTACACCCAGAGAAGGCATGGAAGTTCCATGACTACCTCATACTTGTCCTGTGAATCTCTTCTATCCAGCTGTCCCTAAGTCCCATCCTTTATATTAAACTGATACACATTAAAAAAGTTCCCCTGAATTCTACAAACTACTCCAGCAAATTTTTAAATACAAGCAGTAGCTTGCAGAAATCTTCCCATTTACAGTTGGCCATTCAGAAGTTCAAAAAACCCAGACTTATGAACTGGGGGCAAGGGCTGGGGATTTAGCTCAGTAGCCTAAGCGCCTGCCTGAACTGGGGGCAATGAGCCCTTAATTTGTGGGAGTGAGCCCTTGACTTATGGGATGCTAACTCCAGGTAGATCATGTCAGATTCAACTAAACTGTAGGATGCCCACCTGATGTTGGAGAACTGAGAAAAACCCCACCCATCTGGTCTCGGAAGTGTTCTCTGTGAATGTAGAGGGACTGGACCATGTCTTCCCAGAATCTCTAACTAGGAGTGGACTGACAAGAGAAATTTACTAGCTGATAATGACCAGAAATTGGAGGCTGTAATTCAAATAGTCTAAAAATCAAAGTTATTTTATTTTTTGTTGGTCATATATGTAATAATATAGAGGGAATCAAATCAGTTTAGTTGCCTGTATTAATAGTTAATAGTTCTCAGGTAATTCACGTTGGAGACAACACAAGATAACATTTCCCAAGTTCAATAGATGTTTCACTGATATCAGTACCCTTTTTTGAGATTTCTTTATGTTAGCCCTGTTAGACAGAAGATCTACTTTTTTTTGGCTTATGTGTCCAAGTGGACTTTTTTGGTTGTGTGTGTGTATGTTATTGTTTATTTTTCCTTTGGAGAACCATGACTCTGTTTTGCTGTGTCTTAGCCACTTGATCAGTGATAAAATCTTGAGTTCATTGACACCATCAAAAACAATCAGGTTGGATCATCTGAAGAACACAGTCTACTCTTCCAGAGATGCTAAAATGTACACCTGAAGGAAGACAGTTCCGATGCTGTAATACTGAATTCAGAGAACTGCACAAACCGTAAAAATGTGGTAAATGATGCAATTTACCTCATTACACACTGTCCATGCAGGGTCCCAAAGAGAAAATGCTTCTCTGAGCTTGTAGGAAACACATCTTCCCTTTTCCTTGGTTAACTGATTTGCCTGTATATTTGTGTTATCATAAACTAAACCACATGTCAGGTTCACATGTACTTTGGCGGTGAAAATGCTTACAGTAGAATCTGTGTCAGTGTCACACTTACAACAGTATGTAGAACCTGCATACCGTTAATGGCGTTCCTGCCTCTACCTGATGGCAATGATTCATACTTTATTCTTCCATCCATCTTTACATAGATTGTACCTTATATTTTATGTGTCATTATAAGCACTCATATCTTCACAGCATGATGGTGCATAAATGAAAAACCAAGGCAAGCAGAACTTTGATCCACATCCATGGCGTGATTCATTTCTTCAAAGATACAGTAGGTAGATGCCTGGAGTTTTTACTGCTTTATCCATACAATGCCAGCACACTGGCTAAAAAGTGAATGCTTTTGAATATGATTAACACTTGTCAATAAATTGTAGTGTTGCATAGAAACAGCATTTAAATACTCAAAAGTAGCTATGATAATATACTATGTTGACAAAGTCTAACCATAAAATTACAGAAATCTTTCCTTTTTTCGCTGAGAGCCTAGTGCTCCATAAAAACGAAACCTACTATGAAAACTAGAAAATCATGAAAGTAAATCTTTTATTGTAGATATTTTCCCTTTTTTACCTAGATTTATGGTATTCATTTTCTGGGAGCATTGGAGAATGACTAAATAAATGAAATGAAGATAATTTAAATGGCATACACAAATACCATGATTATACGGTATTCTTTCTTTTGTACTTTCAGAATTTTTATTTCAAAACGAAGAACCACAGTAATATTAATAGTGGAAAATCCACAAGGAAATATTTATGATGTTGTCACTGCGAAATGGGAACAACTCTATCCTGCATTACTGCCAAGTGACTGAGGGGGCAGAAGAGGTGCAGTTGGAGGAAAGTTGCCTTTTGCAGCAAAGCTTCCCTCCCTAGCTACACCATGTTTACCAACAGACTCAGTGAGTAGTGGGAATGCTGAGGACCAAGGACTGAGATACTATTATCTGCAAGAGTTTGGCCAAAGGGTCTGAGATGTGTAACCACCAAGGCAGGAAAGGGAGACCAAGTCGCATACGAAAAGGAAGAGAGTGTGGGTAAAAAGCCCTGGGAGATGAAGAGTTGATCGTGGAGATGCCAGGGACCATGGCAGGAGTCAATCCGTCACTGCAACTATCTGAACCCCTCCAATCAGAAGCAAGTCTTCATTTGCTTCTTATTCCCCTGAAAGGTTAACGCCTCTTCTTCCCACAACCAGCACCCCCCAGAGCCACACAGCCAACCTCACATTCTCCCGTTTTCATTGTCCTTCTATCCAGAGTGACACTGAGCCCTCTACCCTCAACTGCAGGATGGAGGGAGGTGGTTCTTCTCCTGTTCTCCAGCAGGGGCGGACAGCCAATGGGTCTGAACCAAAAGCTCTAGGTGCAAAAGCCACCCAGCAGAAGCAGTGTTGCTTCTATACACAGGGATGAGTTTTAATACATTCAATCCTGAAGGAAGTTATAGGAACAAAAGAAGCAAGGGCTGATAAACTACTTCCACCTGAGCAAAGTAATGGCGCTCAAACATTCCTATTCTCTCAAGTGTGGGTGACAGTGCACATTTACTAATATTGCCTCAAACGTGTCTACTGAAAGGATTCAGGTCCCCCAGGGCACCTGACAGGTGTCACAGTAACATGGTACAAGAGTAACTTGACATGGTAACAGACATGGACCCTACACTGACAAAATACTTAAAGCACATAGTGATCATTCAGAAAGACTCCTCTCCGAGAGCCGAGGTTACCAATTCCAAATTACCCATGAGGATTCTCCTCTGAATTTCTTTAAAGCTACAAGTTAAAATAAAAATCAACACATAAAATATCTTAACAAAGTGGAGAAGTACCAAAACTTTACTGAGAACCAATATTTTAGGGTTCTCATTGAACGCCCCCCCGTAGTGTGTGTGTGTGTGTGTGTGTGTGTGTGTGTGTGTGTGTGGTGAGCTACTTAACATGTGAGTCTGTCTACTGTAGGGGAAGGAACTGTTTGGTCCAGAGAGGATGGGGGTAGAGGAAGACTTTCTACAAATAACCTTTCATTCTTTGGACTACATCCAAAACCAAAACCCATGACCACTTTTAATTATCATACCCATCTTAGGTACAATCCCAGATTTCAAGTAATGCTACAAATAAACCATAATCTTAGAGAAAACTTCCAAAGGAAACTAGCAGTAGTTTTTTCTGTACGGACACATGCCTTTCCTGAAATGAAACTTAGAGTTTGCATGTGAGACAAAAATTGCTGACAGGCCATGTGCCCACCTTGGGAACCACATTACATTCCCTTGAATGACAAATGACATTTCTCCCGGAGCCCTCCCTCCTTTGGTACCAAATCTTCTCTATCTATAACCTCTCTTTAAACACCTCCCCTCTCACCTCCATTTCTTTACATTTTCACTATTTGGTAAAATTTCACTTAAAAAATATTTATGCAGTAAAACCCAGAATGAAGGCAGGTTCACCTGGTCTCTCCTAAACAGAAGAGAAGGTCCACGAAATGAAATAGTTGGGAAGCCACTGGCCGCTGGCTGACCCAGCTGGGTTCACTGAGGGCTAAGACAGGAAGCGGGTGGCAGCGCTCAGAAGCAGTCCTGGGTTCACCCTGGTGATACTGCTCCCCGCCGAGCCTGGGGAGAGGTTGCTGTCTGCTGCCCTGGAGGAGGGCGGTGGAGGAGGTCAGCTTAGATGCCGGAGGCTGGCGGCTCCCTCTCTGGCTGCAGCCTGTCTAGCTCCGTGGCGGGGCTCTTCCCAGATTCAGGGCCTTCCTGAGTGTACCCTTCGAAGGCCCGCCTGATGTCCTCAAAAGTCCTGCCCTGGGTTTCAGGGACTTTGAAGAAGGTGAACAGCAAGAAGATAATGAGGAAAATGGTGAAGATAATGAAAACGTAGGCTCCTAAAGAGGCCACAGCCAAGGGGAAGAGCAGGGCAACCAAAAAGTTGGAGGTCCAGTTAGAACAAGCAGCTATGGCCATGGCAGTGGGGCGGGGTCCCTGGCTGAAGAGTTCGGTCACGATAAACCAGGGGATGGGGCCAGGTCCGATCTCGAAGAAGGCCACGTAGATCAACATAGCCACAACACAAATGCAGTTCATGAAACCATATGTGTCCTTCAGTAACAGAGAGATCATCATGAAGATGGAACAAACAGCCATCCCTCCAAGGCCGATCATATGCAGACTCTTCCGTCCTGCTCTTTCCACCAGAAACACAGAAACCACAGTGAAGATCGTATTGACCACACCTGCTCCGATGGTGGCATAGACTGGCTCCTGGACACCTGCATCCTCGAAGATTCCTGTTGAGTAATAGAATACGGCATTGATCCCAGAGAGCTGCTGGGAGAGCTGCAGCACAATGGAGATGAGGATGGGCTGTTGGTAGCTGTGGGACCTAAAGAGCTCCAGCACAGTGACTTTCTTTTCTTGGCTCATTCTTTCAGTCTCCTCTTGCATCTCTCGGATGTTCTGGGACACATCCAGGACGCCCCACAGCTGCTGGAGGATCTCTGTAGCATGTTCCTCTTCCTTTCTGTTAAAAAGTAAAAATCTCGGACTCTCAGGGCAAAATGGAAGGGCTATACTTTGTAAGATGGCTGGAATAATGGTAAAGCCCAATAGCACAGGCCAGCGCCTGTCAGTCCCCAAAATGGATTTCAGGCCGAAGATCTGAGCCACCAGAATCCCGATGACAATGGCCAGCTGGTGGAGGGTGCCCAAGGCACCCCGCAGAGTGGTGGGAGACACCTCTCCAATGTACATGGGCACAAAACCTGTGCAGAGGCCACAGAAGACACCAATGACCAGGCGGCCCAGGATCAGCATTTCCACGGACTCAGCCATCTTGCAGAAACCCATAAGGAAGCCGCCAGCAATGGCCAAGACGTTGACCATGAGCATTGAACTTCGCCTGCCAAAGCGGTTGACAAAGAGTCCAGTGGAAAAGGAGCCAAGCATTCCACCCACGGAGAAGATGGCCACAGACAAGGACCAGAGGGCTGTAAGCAGCCCCTTACTGGGAGGCTCACCTAACTTCTCTGACAATGTGTAGTGGAGAAAGTCTCTTATGATCATCTCAGGCGCATTGATGACTCCAGTGTTGTAGCCAAACTGGAAAGAGCCGATTGCAGCAATACTGATGGCAAAGACCAGAGACGGGGTTACCTTGTGTGTCTCCATGGTCCTAATTCTTTTCAATCTTAGGAAAGAGCTAGGGGTGGGGTTTGAGAGCCACCTCTCTCAGTCAACAAAACCTGCAAAATGTCCTTTTCAGGCAGGCGGTAAGTTTTCTTCAGGTCCTCAGCACTGCTCAGTACGCTCGCAGCATCACAGGCTTTTATAATCTTTGTAAAGGGTGGAGCCTACAAACGTCACCCACGGCCCCACCCTGCACCTGCCCCAAATTGTGACCTCTGCAATTTTGTGATCTCTGTTTTCAGGACTTCAGAATCTTCATCGCTCCCTTCACACCCTCCCCTTTCCAGGCAAGCACACCCCACCATCACCAACCACATCCTACCACTCTCTCCACCCGCTGGGTTTTTTCTGCCCACTTTTTCTTTCTTTTTTGAACACATCCATGTCCTTCCCTCTTGTGAAAGCAGTGACCACCTTAGTTTCCCAGACAAAAAGCTACCAGAAGAGCCTGGAGGGAGGGCAGATACACTACTCTTTGCTCTTATATGGTATTCTTAAGGAAAAAGAACTGCACTGAAGCGGAAATACAATTTTACCTTGAATTTTAAGAGAAGCAGCTTTTTAGTGGTTTTAAAATACTTGTTCAAGTGAAGACTCATACAATTAGATCAATTTTGCAAGTCTATATCTGGTATTCTAAGCAACTCTTTTGAAGATGACCATATGCAATATAACAACCATTGTTAAATTCCTATCATCTTGTTTTGAAAGCCTATATTGTTATTGTTTTGGGGTTTTTTTGCTGTTCTTGCAGTTGTTGTTTGTATGTCTCTTGTTTTTTGTTTTTCTTTTCTGTGGTTTTTTCTTTTCTTCTTAAAATAAAAAATAAAATAAAATACTTGTTCAACTGGAATCAGATATTTGATTACATGGAAACTTGAAAAATAGGAAACATTATTACTATCTTAATTAGAAGTAAACATTTTCATAATCTGTTTTGCACCTAGTTCTTTATAAGTGTGTCCTGAAAGTGTAGCCTTAAAAAAAAATCCATTTCTCTCTTTAGCCAAGGAAAACTGTGTTTTTCCTCAGTCAAAAATCTTTCATGCACATTTTAAAATGACAGCATGCAACACTTTCCTATACCATGTTAGTCAGAGGTTAGTTTAATTTTTTTTTCTGAATTCTTTAATTTCAGTTACAAATATAGTGTGCTTTGTGAATTTTCTGGTAATTCACAACTGGCCTAAAGTTTTGTTTCTAGAAAATACAATTTGCAAAAAAAAAATCTCCTCAGAATTCTCATTTTTGCTCCAAAAATATTAGTTTAGCCTTGCAGATCCACGTTCTCTTGAGAAAGCCATGTGTGCACCCATGGAGGAGAGTCTGTTCCCCGTGATAAGAAGGGATCTGTATGTGTTGGCTGTGAACTGAGACCCTCCCTGAGGGCCTGATAGCGTTTGATCTGGTGAGCAATGAAAGAACATTTGTGGGAATTTTGCCCTTGGACATTTAAACTGCTTGGTTTACCAAACAGAATGACAGAAAAAAGCAAAATGAAATACAATGGTTACATCCAAGAAAAATCTGAGAAGAACCATTCAAAACGTGCAAGACACACTGTACTTTATCTGTACTCGAAGGCTCATTTCTGTAAGCGCCTCCTAAACATCCCTAAGCTCTACTCTTTAGGAATCTTATTTCCAGGCACAGTGTCTTGGAGCATTTGCAGTTTTTCAATTGGAACTCTCAGCACTTTACTTTAAAAACAGCCTAGAGTCAGAAACTGAAACGGTGATCTATTTTTCAACCCTCAAGTTGCTCCTTAGTCTGCATAACATTAGAATTTCTGAACAAAGAATTCTTAAGGCTGGCTATAGTTCAGGCAAGTCCTAAACTCATTATGGGCAAAATAACTTATTCTCAAAAGAAAAAAAAAATTACATCTATCCTCAGTTGGAAAAAGATCTATTTTTCCCCTCATGTTGAATTACATATTAAATCAGTTCAAATTTTATTTTGGACCATTATTCTGTAATTTTAAATAGCTATTAAAATAAATGGATGTTTCAGTCTATTTTATGTCTAGTTGTTTACCAGAAAAATAATCCCAAGGGTAGGAAGTGTAAAATAGTTTCCCCTATGCAATGACTTACAAATGGATACATGTTGTACTCTTGGCAAATCTATTTGTTGTATTTTAACAATGTAGTTACTGAAAATAAAATACATTTGCTAATACAAAACATTGCATATATCTTAAATCATAATTGTTTCATTCCTTCTGCTACCATTTTTTTTTTTTTTTTTGGTAATGGAAATCGAACTCAGGGTCTCCTGCTTGCCAGGCAGGCACTGCATCACTGAGCTATATCCCTGGCCCTGCTACTTTTAACAGCTTAAGAAATCTTTCTATACCTAGTTTCTAACAAATTAGCGTGCTTTAAATGCAAGGCTTCCCCCCTCATTTATGGAATTTTCCTTTTAGAACTACATATTGTAATAAATAAGGCTAATTCAGAAAACACAGATCATTATTATACTTCACAAGTACGAAGCATTCAGTGATCTCCATTTCTTAAAGGATGCTACCAGTTCCTAATGAGCCATTATAAATGGAACTTCTGCTGTAGGATTGCAGCTGACAAACTGCATGACCATGTACAAAAGGGTACTGCTGAATTTCATCTGTCCTTCTCATAGCTAACTGCCATCAGACTGCCATCCAAAACGGCTCTAGGGGAGCAGTTCTCTGCAATCTTTTCAACAGATTCCCTGTTTCCACATCCACCTGTGTTACCGCAGAACGGTCTGACCCAGATTGGGCCATGGAGCAAATAATAACACTAACTGCTACCCCAGACAGAAAAAAATAAGAGTTAATTTTCCAGACTCTTGTGGGAATACAGAGCATGTCTGCTGAAACTGAATCCAAGAGTTCAATGGTATTGTAGACTCAAGTATTTCTTTATATTCTATGTAATGGCTTTTCCGTTCTTGGTGTTTTATAACACATTTCTGAGCAATGATTTAGAAAGTGAGGAAAATTCTCTCTCCCAGTTTTTTTTTTTTCTTTCTCTCAAATTGACTTATACAAGTTACAATTGCAAAGTGAAACTCGAACAGAAAACCAGAGGGTTTGTTCCATCTAGGGGTCTCTTTGAACCCCCTCACTGCAGCAGAAGTCAGTTTATTCTGATTTTTTTTATTTGGGAGAACATTGTTTCGTTAGACATTAAGCTCAGACTTCTTTCCTTTGGGTTTTGTTTTGCTTCATTTTTGCCAGAGAATGACTAACACTATAGTCTGCTCTAGGGGAGGCTGACAATATAATTGCTAACAATAAAACCCATTAGTTAATAAAGAAATATCTATATTGTATCTTAGATCACAACTATATTCCCACTTCTGCTACTTTTATTAGGTTAAGAAATCGTATTATAACCACTTTTTGACAAGTTCCTAGAATATTTTTAAGTGTGCCTGCATGCACTTGCACACATACACAGTTTGTGGAATTTTCCTTTAAGAATTATGTATTGTAACTCACAAACACAAAAAGCCCCAAACCCAAATCTAGAAAATTCAGATCAGCATTGCAATGCACATGTGCTACATTCTCCTTCGGTCATCTTCAACTCTCTTGAGAAGGACAAACATGTTTGTTTTGCTGGTGCTACTGTCAAGTTCTTTGGGGCCTTCCCTTTTTTATGCAGCGGCTATCAGATAATTTATCAGTTCCGTATAGCTGACACTTTACATAATTCTTAGAGCAACATGTTAGCAATTCTCTTCAGTTTAATTAGACAGTGAAAATGGGTATGATTCTGTTTAACCAGCTGTCTAACATAACAGAGATTACCTAAAAGAAATAGGGTTTAAATTGTATCTAAGATTACAGAAGGAAACAGCCAAATACCTGAGGAAGAGTTCTTGTTTTTCTTGATACTAAAAAACTTACTATAAAAATATGGTCCTGAAAAGACCATGCATCATCAGGTTGTTAGTACAGACATGGAGATGTTGTCTTTAAACAAACACAGGTGTCAGGAAGCTTGCGCATATAAATGGGGTCATTCCTTATTTTCAGTAAACTTGGTGTAAAGTCTTAAAAAGGTGACGTTCTGGGTCAACAGTAGCAGGGCTGTACTGAGGGATGGTCCATTTCCTGCGGCACAACTGACCTAATGTGCCTTCCAGACAGCCCTGCTTTGCAGCGGTGCATGGCAAAGTAGAGATGGCACATGGGAACGGAAGTCTTGGGAGAAGGTAAGGTCCTCTCTGAGAAAGGGGGGCACCTCAGATGGAGGGGAAAGGCAAGAACTGTAGAGTCACAAATATTTTGCTTCTCTGCAAGAAGCCAAGGTACACGGCTCCTCCGTGTTTTCTTATCCCAAGGCCTTGCCCTCATGAAAGAAATGTATTCACCCACTTACCTGGATATAGCCCCATTGAAATTAGAAATAAAACACATTGCCAATTCAAAACTGTGTTTGGTTGTGAGCATGTAAGAGCATATTGATACTAGCCTCCAACAACTTCAGAGAAGCTGAGAACTGGCACTTATCCAGGAGACCCGGTATGTCAGAGCTATTATGTTTCCTTGTCTGAATCCTTTACAGTAAACAACCTGGTGTGATATGCATTATGTTTACTCTATGGATAGGAAAGTTGGGGCCCAAACTGGTTGAGCAACTTGTTCAGGGTCACACCATACAAAGCTTGGACAGACTGGGTCTGTTTGACTCCAAAGTCCATGTTCCATCTCAAGAGTTCCTTTAAAAATAGTGGATGCACTCATCATGAGACATTTATGAAATACGATTTCATCTTGGGGAACTAAGAAATAGAGAAAAGAAGATTACCTCATCATTAGATGCTAAATCAATAAGCTTAAAATCTCTTGGTCTCTTTTTTTTTTTTTTTTTTTGTCTTTTTGAGACAGGGTCTCATCATGCAATTTAGGTTGGTCTTGTGCTCACTTTGTAGCCCAGGCTGGTCTTGAACTTGCAACGATCCTCCTGCCTCAGCCTCCCAAGTCCTGGGATTATGGGAAAAATATCTTGTTTTTAGGATCATCGTATTCTCTTTTTAAATATACAGTCGCAATGATCCTTTTTCTTTTCGTAAAATAAAATATTAGCCTCCATGATAAATTACGTAAATCTCAATAATGTGAAATTGTTACCAAGCTATAAAGAACAGAAATAAAATAACTATCAAATATTTTAAAACTCAAAGTATTCAAAAGGATATACATAAATGTATATAAAATATTTATAAACACATAAACTTCATTTTAAAATTACTTTTAATTGACAAAAAATTATGTTTGTGGCATATAACATTGTTCTGCTATATATATATAATGCAATGACTAAATCAAGCTAACTAATATATATATTACCTCACATATTTTTCATATATTTGTGATAAGAATGTCTAAAATCTACTCTTAGTTATTTATAACTATTTAATACATTGTCATTAACTATAACGAATAGAATATACTTTAACATTAATAAAAAACAAGCTAAAATTACATTTCTTTTATGGTAGTTTATAATTTTTACATTTTTAAAGATGATTGCATGAAAGCCTTGAAATAATACACAACGTTACAAAAGGTCTCTGTGACTCAGAAAAACAAGGAAAATTAGAACACGTTTAATAAAAATTAAGGAAAATCTTTTGACACATACAAGAACAAACACACCTGGTATTTTTTCAGAGTTTAGACTTTCTCTCTGAGTTTTTGTGTTTGATATCTATGTCTACTTTTTAAACATTTCCACTTCCTTCACACACATATTTTTGAAATTATGGGCAGCGTATTTTCTGTGTTTTCCCAGCAAAAAGTACTCCAGCTATACACAGACTTTCCCATTGCCCCCAAATTAAAGTTCTGGGCAAAGTTTTAATTACCAATTTAGGAAAAATGAGACATTTTAAAACTTAGTATATTTTGCCCTTTCTGCAGACCATCGAGAATAAAACCTTAGTATGCTTGAACAATCTCTTAGCAACTGCGAGTGGAGCTGGCCAACAATGGATGATTCACTGATTAAGCTTGAGTGTGCTGGAATGTCGGCCAAAAGGTCTGAATAAGCTCACATTGCTAGACACTATGGTAAAACGTACCCTGACCTCTTTTAAAACTCTATCAGAGCGGAAAGTTAAACTTGCAGCTTTCCAGCAATTCGCTGGCATCTGGAAATATGCTTGAATTGTAATATCTATAACAACAGATAGCCTTTCTTAGATTATCATTTTCATCTAATTAGACAATGGCCACTACTAATCAGAGATTTCCAAGGAGACACCACTGTGTGTTTAAGCTCTAAAAATAATGGTTGTCTATTCAATTTAAAGCTGGAAGGAGGCTTTTTGAAATCTGAAAGTGAAAGAACTGATTGTTAGTTTTTTGTAATACTGATCCAGGAATTTTTCAAGATTACCCTAAATAATAATTTGCACACTTAAAATTAGTAAACGTTATATAACCTGGTATCTGTCTGTATGTGCATAGTAGAGATTATATCAGAATATCCTATATATAAAATTTAAAACAGTTCAGTTCTTTTTGCTTAAATCTGTCATTTATCTCCTGCAACACCCATTTTTTAGGTATTACTACTTCTGTTTTAAAACTGGCAGACCATGGAATTTTAAACTGTTAAGTTTGAGCTCACAGCTATCCTGAGGCAGGGCCAGGTTTACAATATGGATTTTCTCATTTTGAATGTAGTATTAGATTCATTGCACTTCTTTGTCACTAATAATTTCAGAAGTTGCAATAAAAATAATCCATGAAACTGAATCCTTTTGCAGTATTACTAAGACATACTTCCTAATTTCCTTTGCTCTTGATAACATATGAATGAAAGAGGAATTTTCTGCCTTGAAAAAATTCTGCTTTGGGCTGCCTTATTTCATTTCCTTTTCTTCTTTCCTCTCTCTGTCTCCTTCTTGTTTTTTGGTAAAAGTATTCAAACAATAAAGGTTAATTCTCTGGATATTTACATAATCACATGCATAAAATGTGCAGTTTTGATGTGTGTTTTTCTTTGTTGTATATATTGTCATGTATTCTATTACTTTTTTGAAAAAATCACTTCCGGGAAATCTTATTGTTTTAGTAATATAATCTACTTCATTTTAAAAATTGGTAAAAAGCAAATTTCATTATGTGCAGCTTACTATTTTAAAGTAGGGCAAATTACATCCACTAACATGCACATCTTAGGCATGTCTAACCTATTGTCCATGGGTTGGAGATGCTCATCTTATAATAGAAAATCTTAAAGAATAAGGGAAGTTTTGTTACTTGTACATATTCACTGTGTTACATATTTAATATGCAGTTCAAGATAATTTCTCTTTGTTTAATGTGAACTAGGCAAGCCAGGTGTGTTCAATTCACAGTTGCAGGTTGGACATGCCTGAATGGACAAACAGAATGAAGTAGTGCATGGAAAAGTACAAATGAATGTGAACCTTTAATTTTTTATTTACTTCCTGGATGGCAATTCTGTGTATCCAACAGCAGTGGAAGCAATGAATGGGCTTCTTACACGGGACAGTGCAAAAAGAGTAGGAAAGCGAGAGGATGGGAATCTTGGAAGAAACAAGCCATGTCAACTTGGAGATCGCAACAGAAGGCAGACAGAACACACAATCTGACGCCGAGTGCCCTCCAACCTCATCTTGTCCCTCCATTTCTATAGTCACTGTTAGTCCAGGCCCAGCATTTCTAGGGTGAACTATCTCAGGATCCCTGAGCCCAGTGATTTGTCTTTCCAGTCTACGGCAGAGATAGGCCCAAAGAGCAAGATCTGGTCACATCACAGCCTGAGTGAAACACCTTCATTATTTTTTTCTAAAGCTATAATACAAGACAACCCATAATCATTTATCATTACAGCCTGGTATTAGAGTGTAACCTCCTAATTTTTCTCCCATCACTTTAAATTCTGGCTACATTAAACATCCTAGTGTTCTGTGGAGATTTTCTGTTACACCTCTGTGCTTTTTACATACACACCTAAAATATCCTTCACCTTTGCCTGCCTGGACCTCCCACACATAATTCTAAATCCAGATTAACACTGCCTCTGTAGTGAAGGGTTAACTTCCACAGCAGGTATGTAGTTTTTTCTAGGCTCCCAGAGCAGTTGGCATTCATTTCTACATTAGCATTTAATACTGTTTCAAGCCAGTGAGAAATATCCCTTTCCTTCTGGTGTAGCAACCTTGGGGAACAAGAACCAACAAGGAGCGTGGACTCTAGGTATGGCAGCGGAAGGGAGGGAGGCAGAACCTCTGAAAGGGCAGAGCTCTCATCGAAGGAAGCCTAGATCGTAGTAGAGAGGACTGTTCATCCGAGAGGATGAGATGGTATCTTCAGAGCCAGCTCTACTCAAGTACATGCTTCCAGCATGACTACTTGAGCCCCTTGGCAGGGACCCACAGCAGCCAGGGTTGGTGTGGCCCACAGATTATCACAGCGCTGCAACAGGTACTGAGGGCATGCAAAAACATTCAGCCACCGTCATCGATGAAGCAAACCAAGAACATTTTGATAGGGAGGCGGAAGTCTAAGAAATGCCAATAACCTGCTATTAACTTGTTGCATTAAATAAATTAAACATCTGGCAAAAAAATCTCAGTATGTAGCTTAGAGTATGATTTAAAAACCAAACTAAAAATGTTGAGGTCAGATATAACAAAGAGAAAAATTCACATAACTAGAAAAACAATTAGAATGATGATGGAGCTGCCTGAAGTAGGATGTTTATTTGGTTGACGAAGTAAATGGTGACCCTGATGGGAGGACTGATGCTGTGTTCATTACCTTGCCGTGCGGTCCTTGCCAGTCTCATTCACTAAATGGCATGAGTTCATTTGGTGGCAGGACTGCCTTTCATTTCTGGATCACCAACCTTTAGCAAAGTGTCCACAGAGTGTACATCTGTCTCTATCCAGAAGCCAGGACAGCAGACAATTAATTCTATTGGACCTTAAATATAAAGGCAGTGAAAGAGACATTTGAAGCTCTTGATGACTGCCATGATGACAACTGCTGAGCCATTTGAGGGAAAGCGTTGTGTTTCACTATCATTTTGAGGTTTCCGAAGGGGACTGCTGCTGCGGTCTCCTTAGAAGTATTCTGGTCATGCTGGCTTCTGCTCTGAAAGGGAGGAATCTTAAGGAAACTACAGAAAGGTCAGCTGACACCACAGCCTCAGGGCTGTGGAGGCCAATCAATACCTGGAAAAGGATTTAAAAACTGATGAAAGCAGAACCCCCAGTTACCCAGGCCTGTGGTAATTTCTGCAATGATATCATTAGGGCTTCCTTCCGAATTATTCCACCACTGTAGAATGTGCTTGCACAATTGAGAAGAGAAAGAGGACTGGTTTTCAAATTCCTGCATGTACCAAATTCTAGGCATAATGCCAACAGTAGGAAATAAAATGTGTCTTTTTTTAAAAAATTAATTTAAAACATTTGAAAGTCTTTAAGCCTGGGATGGTCTCCCTTAGACTATCGTTATTACTCTACTCCATCTGACAAGAATTTGTTGAGTGTAGAGTCTACTACGCTATGTTAGGTGCTCAATGCAGTTGGCTAAGTGACACAAATGAACACAGCAATAATGAGTCTGCTGGTGGAAAACAATGAATTTTATCTTTTGGGAGGTCTTCTTCCACTTGTTCACCTGCCTCTTATAACTAGTCCCTCATGACAAATCACAATGTCCCCTCCACTCTGGACAAGCCCATCTTCCTGTGACTATAGTCTCTGGGTCATTGCTATCTCTGTGCCTTTGCTTATTTTCTCACTGAAGAAGTTTTCCCCTCTTCCACACTTCCCAATGAGGTGGTATGGCTCAAAAGTTTTTCTTTGCTTCCCCCTAACTCCCTTGTGTTCTCATCGTGTTAAAGGTATATGTTGAGGGGACTATTTGTCTCCACCTTTGGAAAAGCAGAGTCGGTTCCCTAGGAAATGATGCAATCTCTCCAAAAGAGTACCAATTTTATGTATGAAATGTTTTTAGGAAAGGTTACTTTGTTAATGTAGTCTAGGAATATAGCTAAAATAAAATGTGAGATGAATTCATTACTTAAAACAAGAACGAATAAAAATAAAGAATTGTTAAAATATGTAATATCAAGCTCCAATTATTTTTGGTAGACTCAAGGAAATTTAGTGCTCTTTAAACAACAGAACCGAACTTCTGATAATGAAGAAGAAAAGGAAATTTACTCTCAAGTTTTACCATAAAAGGACACTAGATCACAGTCTGGTGAACCTGTGCCTTTGCACATATTTTTTGCAGCTGCTGATACACTTTAGGGCCAAAGCTAAGCTTTGAAAGTTAGGATTCCTGTGTGTTGTGATAATCAGCTGGGGTTTGGAAATGCCTTCAAAACTAATGCTCTGGCATTCTAACAAGGCTTCTGAAAAAACAATTTAACATCTGGAATCAAGTATTTTGTGGAAGTCCAAGACCAACAGAGCAGAGAACATTTCTTTCATTAATAGTTAAAATATGGTACTTCCCTCTCCTTCATAAAAAAAAAATGGGGGTCTTTTATAAAGAACCTGAGGTGGTTTATAATAACTAAGATATGCTTGGAAGTAAAGTATAGAAAACTAGATGCTTTAGATATTTATCACTGAATGTCTTTTCAAAATGTATTTCTTTACTCTTTCAGCATCAATTTCTCTTTCAAAACTCAACTCTGAAAAAGGAAACAAATTATCAAAGCCATGCCTTCTTCATTTAACCTTCCTAAAAGACTGATCAATGAGGGTGAGAAAAGAACCCAGAGTCTCATCTTCTCCTCCATGCTCCCAAAGAAGACGTGAAGTGGAAAGGGAAGCAACGTTTGTCCAGACTGTTCTTGACTTTTGTGCATCATTCCTGCCTCCTGGATATGGGGCAGGACCCCTCTGGAACAACAGTCCTCAAGGGCGAAGGAAGAAAGTGCCTTTCATTTTTATTTTTTTGTGGTGCTGAGAATCGAACCCAGGGCCTTACGCATGCAAGGCAAGAGTTCTACCACTGAGCCACATCCCCAGCCCAAAAGTGACTTTTCTAGGTCACTGTAACTCCAATCAATAGAAAAAGTGGTTGTGCCTATCGAACGTCTACTAATTCTTTTCAAAATATTATATTGTTTTTAAAAACATATTAAAATGTGTTCCCTACTAACGTGTTTAGTATGTGTCAGGCACTGTACATTTATCTTTAAAATAATAATTATTACCCTTTTATTTTTATAGGTAGTTAGTACAGTGGAATAGGAAATCTGCAATAGAGAAAGGGAAAGAAATAGAACAATGAAATAGAAGAATGCACAAACAGATCCACACACACCCATGTAGGGACATAACTCAGGACAAAGGGAGCACTGTAGATCAGCGGGCAAAGAATAGACCACTTAATAATGGTGGCTGGAGAGTTAGTTCGGCATATGGGGCAAAAAAGAAAAAGGAAAAAAAAAGAAGAAATTGGATTCATTCTTCATACAATATAAGAATATATTCCAAATGAAAGTAAGGTCTTAAATGTGAAAGGCAAAATTCTAAAGCTTTTAGAAGACAGTATCAGAAAAGGACCTGACCATGTAAAAATGAAGAGTTCTGTCTATCAGAAAATACCACAGAGCCACAGACTGGGAGACTGTATTTGAACACATTTATTACAACAAAGGAGTTTCCCAGAACACATACAGAACTCCTTTGGCAAAGAACAACAGGTCCAATAGAAAAATGGGCAACTGATTCACCCATTGCAAAGAAGCAGAAGAGAGACCTAAAGTGCCTGGCACATGGGAGAAACCCAACTAATATCTGTAGGGTGAATGAAAACATAAATAGCCCATAAATACAAGAGAAGACACCTAATCAGAGAAATAAAAATGGAAACCCCAATTGGATACCATTTCACACTCGCTACTCTGGAAAAGACTTAAGATCAAATAATTTGGAATACTGGAGAGGATGTGGTGCATTGGGCACTCTCATCCACTGCTTGTGGGAACAGAAATAGGAAAATGTTGGAAAAATTTTGGCATTCCTTGCTAGAACTGAAAATCTTGTATACTTCATAGTCCAGTGCCATTTCTCAATATCTGCCTATGTAGCCTATGAAACATGTCAAAGAAACTCTATTAAATACAATATTGGTCATCATAGTAGGAAACTAGAAACAACCCAAATCTAAATCAGCTGTAGGATGGATAAACTGAATGTACTCATACACTGAAATACAGTACACAATAATGTTAAAAATCATACACAAATATATGAAATACGATTCTATTTACATAAAGTTTAAAACCAGAAAAGACTAAACTCTGTACTATTTTGGGGGAAAGTGGTTAAATTATAATGAAAAGCAAATCTGCTGACATAAAATTCAGATGAGGAGTTTCCTCTGTGGAGAGGAATGTGATTTAGGAGAGGTGCGTGGACACCAAATTTTGCATCCTTAACCTGTGCAGTAAGTAGAGAAGTATTCCTATCGTTTTTCTTTAAACTGTTCGGTTGTGTTTCATAATACGTCTCAATGTTTAAAATAGTTTTTCTTTTGTTGTGGTTGCAGTGCTGGGGATCCAACCAGATCTTTGTACATACTAGGTAAGCTCTCTCTCACTAAGGTACATCTTTAACCCAGTGCTTTTCAAAAAAAATTTTTTTTAACAATCACACACAAGCTGTATTTGTAAAATTAAATTCTTCCTGAATCTTATCCTAGGAATTATCTATTTACATAAATTATATCAGGAAAGTCATAGTACAACAAATAAAATAGCCCTCTATTATCTGGTTTTATATTACTTCGTTTTGTTTGAGTTTATTGTCTGTAAATGTATGGACAACCATTTTGAAGAAAGCAAGAGACACTAGGGTAACCATTGTTAATCGCCTGTTGTTATGTTTTGAAAACCTGTATTGCTTGCAGTTTTCTGTTCTGAAATGCTATATTATGTTTGACTCTATTCTGTTTTGTTTTGCTTTGTTTTGTTTTGCTCTATTCTCTTTAAAATAAAAAAATAAAAATAAAATAGCCCTCTAATTTATTTATGTTGAAATTCATATTTTTCAGTTTTGACTTTGTTTATATAAGAATATATTTGTGTATTATTTGCTTCAAGGTATAAAGAAACTATATATATATACACACATATATATATTTCAAATCTTTTACACCAAGAACATTGATCACATTATCACAATCTTTGTGACTGTTGTTTTACTCTCCTTCTGCAAATAGTATTTGATTAGTTTCATTATCTGCAGAGAAATGATTGTGAATAACATTTAATACTTCTTTTTAAAAACAGATGCCTCAACCCCGGGCAGTGGTGCACGCTTGTAATCCTAGCACTGGCGAGGCTGAGGCAGGAAGACTGTCTTGAGTTTGTGAGTTCAAGGCCAGCCTGGTACGGTCAAATGTGGAGTGAATTGGACAACTGAACCGTTTTTTTCTAATCAGTTGTCTTGGCAGCTTTCACTGGGTAAACGTTCCTCCATGTAACGTCATGCAAGATAACACTGGGTTTTATTTTATTTCTTAGAAAACAATTTTTGTGGATGAAACCCACTATGAAATGATCCAATTACAAGGTGACAAAGACCTGATTTTAGTGAAGGGACGCTCTTGGCATCTGGGGGTGAAACGCAGGCCCCCACAGTCAAGTTGGCTGGGCAGGAAGGCTGCATTTGTGGAGCGCAGCCAGCAGGCAGAAGCTGACTCTGGTCAAGGACAGTGGCCTCCTGGTAGGGCTGGAGCAGTCCGCGCTGCTGGGGGAGGGGCAGAGCGGGGAGAAAAGCCAGGACCGCTGTGGTCAGGAGCCCCATTCACAGAGACAAGTGGGTTCAACAGGACTGCGTTCTAGGAATTTTGGTCCCGCCTCCTCCATCCTGCCAGGCTCCTTCCGGCCCCACCCCCACCCCTTCGAATGCTGACAGGCCCCTTCTCAGCTCAGCTGATAGAGCGTCCAATCATATTTTCTGAGAATTTAAGTAACAGGTCCTTTGAAGAAAACCAAGGTTGGTCTCTGAATTTCACCTCATCCTAGGGAAATCTGAGTGCCTTAAAAATATTCCGCCTTAAAAATATTCCATAGACATAATTTCTCCTGTAATCAGTACTGTCTCCTGCAGTATTACTCAGCACAAAGAGAATAAAATAATCTCTAATTGACATCGATGGCCCTCAAATGGCATTATTTAATTTACTTTCACTATAAAAGTCGTATCTCTCATGAACTGAAGAGTAAATTTTGGAAATCAACTGAGAAGTAATTGCAAAGTATAGCAACTTGAAAATGGAAAACGATTCACTTTCAAGTGGAGAGCTTTTAAAAGATGTTCTTAAAGAATGTCTTAGAAATATAACCATTACACATATTTACACATATTTACATGCCACATACTGTTCTACCTATGATTATAAATAATGTTTTGCGGGAAGGCTGTAGGAAATAGACGATAAGCTTTCCAAGTTTGATTAGGGATGGGCAAAATGACCAAATCTACAGAGCCCTTTGAAAAACATTAGGTAAGAGGCTGAAATAGCAGCTGCATCTCTTTGAACCTTGCTTGTTATTAAGCTTGCTGCTGCTGCAGGCAGATAAGATCCAAGACCGAACACAAAAACATACATTTGTTTCAGCAAGAGGCTTATCTCAGCAGCTGGACCTACTCTATTGAACAAACTGGCCCCCAAAAAGCATTTTCCTTTTCTGTCCTAACAATCCAGGGATTGCCTTGCAGTATGGGAAAAAAAACCAAAACTGAAAACACGAAAGGTTAATTTTTCTTCTGTTCCATTGAAATAAGACCAGTAAACCTCAATAAAACAAGAAATTTATGAAGTTTCTTAAAAAACAAATTTTATATGGTTTTCATTACATAATTTGACACATCTGGGGTTTATAATTTATAGGAACAGAAAGTGAAAGACCATTAGTTTGGCCCGGAATGGGGAACTTTATGATCTAAAACTCTGGTGGAACATAATTTATGAACCAGATACCAAAGAGAAGTTCTCATAATTTATGAGGATTTAATATTTCATTTACATATTTTGGTTGAATGTCCAAATTTTCAGAAAAGTCAACAAATGTTTTATCTTTTAGCCTCTTATGCAAGCAGACCAGCAAATGTAGCATCTCTTCAGATCTGGGAAATGTTCTCCTCGGCGCTCAGGAATGCTGATGCTGTGCCTTTCAAGGCAATGCCCATATCCCTGGACTTCCCTGGCCCATTGGAGTTGGTTCCTGATGCAGGAGGCTGAAGCACCAAGACTCATTATGCCATGTTCCCCCATGACCTAGGTCACTGGAGAGCAAGGGCTTGGAGTGGAGATCATAGACCAGGACAGGAGAAGCCAGTCAGGTCTTCCTAACCTGGCTCTGCCTGTGCCCTCTGCTTATATGCAGTTGGGCTGAGGCCTATTAACAAGAGGCAAAAGTCCCTTTCATCCCTCTGTCAGAAAGTCTAGTCACTGCATCAGCCCAACCTTCCCCTTCTGAGCAAACCAGTGAGGCAGGATCTGTAATCGACTAATGCAAAGTTTCACTGAGATTCACACTGAATTTTACGTCACTGTGTCCTGTAGTTGTGTTATGTAGCAGCCCTTAGACGAGAAGTCTGAGTAACATTTTTAAAATAAAGCTTGGTTTTAGGATAGTTTTAGATTTATAGAAAAATCATGAAGTGAGTACAGAGAGTTCCCATGCACACCTGTAGCCAATTTTCCTATTATTGACATTCTACATTAGTACGGTACATTTGTTACCAACTATTGGTACATTGTTAGGAAAAGGAGAAATAAATCTAGGATACCACACTGAATTGAGTCCTCATGTCTCCCCAGGCTCCTCTTGGCTATAATTTTTTAGACTCTCTTATTTGTGATAACCCTGACAGTGTGACAATTTTGAGGAGTGCATATATATATATATATATATATCCCACCCCCCTCCAAATCCACTTTGGGTTTGCCTGTTTTCCTCCTGGGTTTATGTTTTAGGCTTTGGTTTTTTGTTTGTGGGAGAAGGAGACCACCCAGGTATAGTCTTTTTTTTTTTTTTTTTTTTTTTTTTTTTTTTTTTTGTCTTTTTGAGAAAGGCTCTCGCTGTGTAGTTCAGGCTGGACTTGAGCTCACTTTGTAGCCCAGGCTGGTCTCAAACTCGAAACGATTCTCCTGCCTCGGCCTCCCAAGTGCTGGGATTACAGCAGTGTGCCACCATGCCCACCTCAAGAGTCATTTTCATCACACTGTATCAAGAATACCTACATGACTTATTCCTTCTGATGGTGACCTTGACCACTTGGCTCAGACAGTGTTTGTCAGGTTTGTCCCCTACAAAGTTACTTCCTCCCCTGCTCCCTTTTCCACACTCTACCTTTGGAAAAAAGTCACTGTGTGCAACCCACAATTGGGGTGTGAGGAATTTTGTTCCCTGAGGGCAAGAATAGCTACATAATTTATTCCAATTCTTCCATAGGAGAGATTTGCCTTTTCTCCAACATGCATTTACTCAGTCATTTGTTTACATCGAGATTGACTCAAGGATATTTATTTTATATTTTAGGTTACAGTCCAATAGGACTTTTACTTTCTGGCTCACATTATTTCATCTTTGACCACTGGGCATTCTTCATTTGGCTCCCATGTCTGTGACGTACTGCATCATGGCGTGTGGTTTTGGTTTGTTTTGTCTGACACTTCCTCACTTTCTACCACTATAAGCACACCAGGCTTCTCTCATATATTTCCTATCTTTAAAAGAGCCAGTTCTCCAAAGAGCCCTGGTGTTTTCATTAGAGTGGTATTAGAAACCAAGTTCTGGTACTATTTTTTTTAAAGTTATTATATCAGAATTGAGATGACATAGAGACTATTAAACTAAACTGTAGTATGGAGTATGCAACTTGACATATCTTTAAATACCCATTTTTTGCATAATTTACTAAGTATAGAAAAGGAGCTTAAGGTAGAAGCAGATATGGCCTAGTGAGCATGCTTTTAACATCAATTTACTTATTTTCTTGCCTTAGCCAGCATATCCATTTCCTCAAATGCAAAAATATATATTATTATTTTCTTACTTTTTTATTTCATGGGGATAAAATTAGGAGACACTAGCTGATTTTTTTAGTCCCTAATGACTTCATAGAGGTGCATGTTCCACCTAACAGAAATCTCTAAGCTTTGAAATATTAATTTTTTTAAATTTAGATTTTCTGTATACTCTTTAAGGAGTCTTACTTATTAGTTTTATAACTATACAAAGGTTATAAAATAAAGAAGAATGCACTTTTGGTCTTGCTCTCTAGACTATCAATGTAAAGCAAGAAGCTAATATAAACATAGGCTCTTTATATGAGAAAATATAACTTTTTACTGAAATATTTATGCTGTGCTAAAAATTCTTCAATATTTCAATTATTGAGATCATACAATGCCATTTTTATAGTAAGTATTTCTTTACAGTTCATTTTCAGGTGAGCTGTCATGTCACATTAACTCCTGGGTGAAATTAGGCATTACAGTTCACATTCTAGTCCATTCATGTTGAAACAAAAAATCCCACTTCAAGATTGTGGCTTTAAATTTGACTTTTCAAAGATGATCAATCACTTCTTCTCTTATTTTTCTTTCTAGATGTTCACTCATGCATTCTGCAAGTCAGAATCTTTCTTGGGGCTGGGGGTATAGCCCACTGGTAGAGTGTGTGCTTAGCATGTGTGAGGCCCTGGGGTTCTATCCTCATCACTAAAAGAAAGAAACTTTCTGATGATGACTTTTCTTAAATATTTCATTTTTTACTGACGTGAATCTGCATCCTTCCTCCTAAGCCCAATCCCAGCTTGTACAACCAGTCATAGTGTCACTCAGGCATTTAGAAATTTGAGCTATATTTACTTTCCTAGTTTGTAAGAAGTAACCTGACTAAGAAGAATATAAAATATCAAACACATCGAGACAATGCACTGTTCCACAGAAACATTAGAATAATCACATAAATAACTGTTTCCCAAGCCTGATCATTATTAATCCATAAAGACTATATATTCAGTTGAAGAATTTTCATCAATTAAATGTGGGGTTTTTTTTTTGCAAGAATTTAATCCCCATGATAAGAAAAGTTATGGTTTTCAAAGATTAGTTTAAAACTTCCCTTCAAAGCCAGGTGTGGTGGTGCACGCCTGTAATCCCAGCACTCAGGAGGCTGAGGCAGGAGGATTGTTGTGCATTAGAGACCAGCCTGGGCTACAAAGTGAGCTCAAGGCCAGCCTGAACGGCATAGTAGACCCTGTCTCAAAAAGACAAAAATAAATAAATAAAATTTCCCTTCCCAATATACTTAGTTTTGATTACTGGGTTGTTTTGTTTCATTTTTAATAAAAACATAGCTTGTAGTCTTAAGAATTACAGATTAGGCTCCTTATATTCAAATCTTACATGAGTTTATATTACTGGTATTACATGAACCTGCATTACATGAAGCTGAATTACCCTGGTTAAGCACAGTTACTTAGTTATCTTGGGTCTCAGTTTATCTGCAAAACAGGAAAAAGTATTTATAGAGTGCTCATTTTGTGTTATGCACAATTCTGACTGTCAGGAATAGCAGTGAACAAATCAGATCTCCAAAGATCCTGTCCTGGTGGAACTTGCATTACATTCATTACCAGTAGTAATAATTTCAATACCTAGCTCCTAAGACTATTGTGAGAATTAAATTAGCGAGTACATATGAAGCACGCAGAATAGTTTCAGGCACACGATAAAACGCATTAAAAAGGATATTCACAGGCTGTGGGGGAGGAGAACAAGAAGTCAAAAAGAAGCTAAGACCTCCTGTGAGTCGGCGCCATGTGTGGGCTGGCTGGGGGAGAGCCAAATGCCAGTCCCTTCCGGTACACTCAGGGAGACAAGATCAGCTGATCTTGTGATGATGTGGTGATAGCTAATGAGGTAAAATACAATTTAATGCTTGTAGTGTTTAGTGTTTCACTGACTTTGCAGGCCTGAAGCTGATAGTTTGATCATCTATTCAGAGGATAACAATATGCAATGTAGCATCTATGCGGGATCTCCTTCTGGAGGTGGTAGCCATTGTTAATTCCCTATTGTCTTGTTTTGAAGTCCTGTATCATTTTCATTGTTTTGTTTGGTTGGGTTTTATTCTGCTTTATCTTGTTTGATTTTGTTATGGCATAGGCAGCTGTTTCACAGAGGGCAAGATATATTATAGTAGCCATTTTGGATTTACTATTGTCTTGTTTTTGAGCTCCTGTATTGCATTCATTGTTTTGTTTTTATTGGTTCTATTCTATTCTGTTTTGTTTCATTTTACAATGTCTGAAGGTATGGGCAGCTGTTTTGAGGGGGTCAGGAGGTTCTATGGTAACCATTGTTGATTTCCTATTATCTTGCTTTGAAATTCTGTGTCACTTACACTGTTTTGTTTTGATTGACTTTATTGTTTTATTTTGCTTGGTTTTATTCTTTTAAAAATAAAATTTTAAAAAACTCATTAAAAGCCACCATTATCATAATTTTCATCTTTATCACTGGGTATTTAATTTTCATTTAAAATTTTTCTTGCCATGTTTTTTTTTCATTTTTTGTCTCTTTGGAATCTAGACTGAAAGTATCAAATTACAGTAGTCTATGTGACATCACTGAGACTCAAATTTCTTATCTATAAAATGGTTGCAGTTGCCAGCACACTGTACCGTGTTGGCATGAAAGTCAAATGAAATTATATAAAAGTGCTTTGTTAAATTAGTGTGACACAGATTAAAGATGTCCTAATACAGCACTTGGCATAAATCCTCACACTCAAGAAGTTCCTCAATACATGTTAATTTAATTAAATGTTAATTTTTTGACAAATAAATTGCACAGCCACTATTGAAACACTGAATAATACTTGGGACCCAATACACTAAATCTTGTAAGTAGGAAACTAGCTACCAATTTACTCAAACAATTTCTGCTAATTTAATATTGCCTATCAATAAATCAAAGGAGATATCTGAAGTATTGGAAACCATGACATTTCCCTGGCACACCAACTTGGGCTAAATCTTTCAAGCCTCCTTATTAGCTTGAAGATGATCTTACTTCAAGTTCCATATTTTATAGCTGAGGCAAATAAGGTTCAGAGAAGTGATGCAACTTCCTGAGGATCATAGTAAATGTCAACACCAGTTTCCATTTCACCCATAACCCAAGACAAGCATGCACTTATCATGCTTTCACACAGAAAACAGATTACAGGTCTTAAAGACTAGTTTAAACTCTTTACTCAGTTTTGCAGTTGTATACAGAGCCTGTCATGTTCATGTTCTGGGTTTCTTTTCCCCCATGTGATCTTAAAAAAATGTGGAAGACCATAGAAAACAAACTGAAGAAGAAAGTATTTTGTTTAATGGTGTGTCTGAAAAATCTGTTCATTTTCTGAAATTTTTTACTTGGAGCTTCAGATTTCTAACTGTCAAGGTGTCTGCTTGGAAGAAGCAAGCTAGTTATAGAGCTTTGTTGAGGGTTTTTATTCCAACTGGTTCATATGGCAATTTGGAGTAAGAAAGATTTTTACAGCTCTGAGATCTCTATATAGAAATGGCATGTGCAATATGCTTGTGCCTTGCCAGTCCATGCAGAGCCAGATCAAAGGGACAGACGGGAATAGTTATCGATCTTCTTTCTTGATCGTTAAACTGGGTATGTTTATATGACTATCAGCCACTCTGGGAAAACAAACTGTAAATATCTTCTTTCTCCCTAAGGCTTGACAGAGGTAAAAGCAAGAAAAAGTAGAAGGGATAGAAAAAGTCAAATATAGTTCAACATATTTTTGCACCCCTCCCACCTCATCAACAGGTGTGTGATTTTCAGCATTGTAGGTGAGAGGGGGCAGGAAAGGGCCCATTTCTTCAGGTATAAAGCATTT